>JZLH01S0620319.1:25648-36699 GCA_001188425.1 Eucidaris tribuloides
GATTCAACATAGCCATTTTCTCCAGTACATGTATATCGATAACACCATACAACTGTAAACAAAATATTTCCGGGAATACATACAATATATTTACAAATTTGCTAAGCCGCTGTTGAAAAGCCTACAAATTTTATATATACACGATTTTTATATAAAATCACATCCTATTATTATACACCAAGGCTATACAAATATATTTTCATGTGTCATCTGGTGTTATGCACCATGATTAAATTGCTACTTTATTTTAATTGCTCTGGAATACAATGTGGCACAAACTTTTTTGCTCCTAGTCACAAGAAATTTACAAGAACGATTGTGGAAAAAATTTAAAAGATCATAGCAAAGCCAATAATGACCAAATTATCCCTTTTTTCAAAAATGGTTACCAAAAGCTGTATAGATGGCCTAACTGCGTGTTCATATTCATGTTTTGGTTTATTTTTCAAGAATTTCACTTAGCTCTAAATTGGTGATTTAGAATACCACCAGCTATATTATGACCCAATAAATGCCAAAACACACATATATCCCACTCAGCAATCCGCAATTGCATATCAATGCTAACATGTGGCACCCATTAAAATATACAGACACTCAGTGATCTCAGCAGCAGGCCACGTGCTAGCAATGTAGTCCACCGGGAAACATTGACTCTTGCTGCTCCGTCTCATATTGTTTGAATACTCTTGATAGTGTAAATTTGCCACTGTAATATAATCATTACATAAAAGCATTTAACCTTAGTTGAGATTTCTACCACGCTCTATATTTGCACAGTAAAATATGTCCGTTATCTCAGTTTGCCTAAAATGGATATATTGGCTTTTGATATTAAACTCTTCAAATGTAACCACGAATCTGAGGTATACTTGAAACGATAAAACACAACATAAACAACAAGCTGCTGAGGAATTTAACAATTTCAGACAAAACAGATCTACGTAATGTTTCAACAGAAACATTCAAAATAATTACCATATTGAATATCACTAAAAATGATTCTAGACTATCGCTCAACATTTCAACGTCGTTTTCATGAACTTTCCAATGACATAAGTGTATAACACACCACATGGAACAGCTTGGTCAAAAACTGTGTTGATTTGTCAAAAAAGCTGAAATACATACTAGGTCCTGACAGTCTGCAAATATAAAATGTATTATTTCTCAATATCACATGAAAGATTGGGTTCAGTATTTGCAAGACCCCCACTTACCTTCATATTATTACCAAATGGTAGTTAAGTACAGTGTACTTACAAATGGTGTGCTGAAAGTTTAAGATCCATATGTTATGAACTTATTGTTTTATGAGAAAAACTAACAACGATATGCCACCAGTATATTGTTTCCGAGAGTTCAAATTTTGCTCAGATACGTGTTCGCATCACCAGCTGAGTGCTGCCGTCAGTGGCAAGTATATGGTCAGCTGCATGAACTCTATGTGACCTTCAGCTCGCTGGCTGTGACAGGCCGCGCCACACAGACACCAAAACGGAATTGTCATAAAAGCATGCAGCCGTCGCTTTGCAAAATTTTGAAGTTTAACCGTCCAAATTTTCACTAAAACTACGTAGTCTACCCAAAGGTTGTAGGAGACCGAGAGTGTCTAATTATACCTACAGAACTCGGGGGAGGGGGGGGGGGGGGGAACCCTTCGAGACAATGTATCCCCCGAACCGTCCCTTCACCCCCCATTTTTGATAAATTAGAAATATGACATGGCATTGCTATAAAAGTTGGATCAATGAGGGCGCTGTCACTGAAACTATTGTTACGCAGAATGACATCCCCCCCCCCATAAACCTCCAAAGCAAGTTTGAATAAAATCAGACAAGAAATGTGGCCGATAGATCAGATACAAGTAATGTGACATGGCACCCATGTCGGCACATGAGGGCACCGGTCATGAACACTATTGGGCGTACATGTAAAATGACACACCATACACCTATACAGCAAGTTTGAATAAAATCCTTGAGTAACAACAAAGTGATTGAAAAAAAACCATTTTTGCAAATTTAGACCTATCACGGTTGACCTTTGACCCTGTAAAGGTGGAACATTGGGGCAGAATCACCAAAAGTTATACGTGTCTAGAGTTGACTGTGATACCTACACACCAATTTGAAAAATTCGTTGAGAATGCGCGCAGTATTGTGCACAACAAGCAGACCTGAAAATGTACCTTTTTGTGTACAAAGACGAACCACAAGCGAGGGCGCCAAAAATCAATAGGCGTCTTCGCTTTACCATAATACACCTTCATACCAAATTTGAAGATGATCGAGAAGAACTGCAGCCAGTAGGCGCTCACAAGAAAATCTTCTGCGGCGGACACGGCAGCGACGGGGGGGGGGGGGGGGGGGGGGGGGGCGGGGGGGGGGGGGGGGGGGGGGGGGTGGGTGTGGGCGAATACAATAATCTTCACAATCGTTGTGATGATTTTACCTGATTTCATATTCATTTTAACCGTTTTGGGCTTGCAAATCCTGAACCAGATCTTTTAAGCAAATGTGAAAACATGTATTTAGCACACAAACAAAAACTTCCCATGAGCAGTCAAAAAAACCTTTGCGAGACAATTTGATTTTGATATAACACACTTCTCCTAATAGATCATAGGTCTCAAGATCTGTGCCCAAGATACTTGTTTGTCTTTGTCTCCATAGTAATCATTCCAAATAAACTTTTGTAAAAGACAATTTGCATGCCTATCAAAGCTTGGGAACACATTTCAGTGGCATTTATCACATCAAAATGAACCAATCGATTTACATAAAAACCATTTCCATAAAATATCCAGAAAATACAGTCCTCTCCAGAAAAAAAAATCACATCTATTCAAATCAATCCAAAATTGCTGAAAAAGACTATCCATATATAGATATCATAACTTTTATAGCATCTACTATACATATCATCACAATTTCCTACTTACAAAATTAGTACTTTTTACATACCTTTATAATACTGTTGTACACTTTCAATGTATGCATTAGGCCGAATACATCAAAATACTACAGTGACGTGCACAAACAGTCTTTAACCCACTGACTACAGGCAAACGATGTGTCTATGTTAAAGCTTATGGGAATTAACATTTCTAAGCTGACACAAGTTAAACCATAAAAGAGTGACAGTGGCCATGATGCGTCACCACCGCACCAAACCATCCCTCCCCAACCCATATGCATTATTGGGTCATAATTTTCACATGAACAAAACGCTCACATAAGTTTCATGATTTAGGGTCTACACACATTTTGATTAAAAAAATTTGTAAAGCTGAATATACTTTTAACCTTGGCACTGTAGAAGTGCTGATTACATGGTCACACAATAAAAATGACCGTGTTTCATTATCATAAATACTAGTCAAGCATATTACAGATTTTGCCAAGACTAATGCCAAACTAGAAGCATATCATGAGTGATCAACCCCATCCCTCACGTCCCTGACTTAATAACAAAATATGGCATTACAACACAGTTCCAACACATTAGAAAAATGTGCTCTCGCCACATTCTTCACCCCAAGACGCAATGCATGTGCCAAATCTCATGGAAGCATTGGTCAAAACTGAGAAAGTTACTGTGATAGCAATGATTTTTTAACCTGATTTATTGCCATACTATCTGCCATTTTCCACAGTACAGCCAGTTTCCGAAACATTCAAAAATGCCGTCTAGCATCTCTCCCCCCCCCAAAAAAAAAAGCATGCGCCAATATTCTGAACATTGGTCGAAAACTGAGGAAGTGATGAATCGCAAGATATTGCAGGAGCCGCTACTACCCGCCCAGAAACCCAACTCCGCCAACCATTACGCTAATTCCTCGCATACCCCTTCTAACTTGTGTTTTGGCGGAGGTATAAACAATTTTATACAAATCAATGGTCTCGCATCATGCAAAAGAACGTGATCAGGTAAGTAAACCCTGCCAATTAACACCGACAATTATCACCTTTCCACATGATTTTGAAAAAAAATACGGTCATTTGCACTATTTAAGCAATGTGTGTTCTGCCCATCACAAAGCACTCAACCAAAGATATCTACAGTGTGTCTCAAAAACAAATGTGCGTAAGTGAAAACACCTGTCTTGGCAATTAGAAAATACTATCTGTGACATGCAATGTTTACATGTCAACGTCAAGCAGCAGTCTTAGTTTTAAACCCACTTTGCTTTTCTCTGTTCAGATTTTGCTTGTTTGAATCTTTGAGATTGCCGTTTGTTAACAAGATAGGAGTAAAATCACCAATGTGTGAAGAGGTGACCGCGAGGTTGGCAAGAGGATTTGGGTGTGGAAATGCTGAAAAGGACCAGGAGAGATGTGAACATGTTAATCAAGTGTGTGACGAGTGGAAACAGTTGAAAGCGTTTCCCATACCTTGGGGAGACGGTGCGTGTGAGTGGAGGGTGCAGGCAGCTGTGACAGCAAGGGCAATGATTTGGATGGGTGAAGTTAGGGAATGTGGAGAGTTGGTTATATGGAAAAGGTTTCCTCTACGAAGATGAAGGATTAGTTTATAGGATTGTTGTGAGATGGCGAGTTGTATGGGAGTGGAACTGGTGTTTTGAGTGAAAATGAGATGGGATTCTGAAGAAGGACTGGAGAGAGACAATGGTGAGGAGCCGATGGTGGTGTGACAGCTGATGACAGGAGAAGACTGCAGGTTTTTGATGCAGAGTTGGGTTTGGAGGAGACCAGGTGATCAGATGGCGAAGGCGAACGGAGTCGTTGGTCATCGGGCCATGTGTTAGAGGGGATGTTGGTCATGTTTGAAGAAAGCGGCTGAGTTTGAGGTGGCTTGTCAGCGGAGGAGGGGGCCCGACGAAGAAGACATGAAGAAGCAGGTTTGGTGGAGGAGAGTTAGGAGGTTGGGTTCTAGGGAGGAGGATGCGCGCGTATAGAGTAAGTGAGGTAGGGGCTGAGGTGATTCTGTGAGTGCGAGGTGAATCCGGCCACCCCGTGGCTTGGGGACTAAACCTGGTTTAAAACCTGGATTACGTACTACTACTACTACTACTGTCACGTTACTACCAGTCAGTGATCTCAGGGTCTCTTCCTAGTTAAAGTGGGCCTCGAATGTATTTACTATCATAGTTAATTAGATTTACCTCACGTATTAAAACAACAGACATTGAACAAAACAAGGCATTTTGAAAAGCTTAGACTTTGACCTTGATGTGATGTAAGCATTACATCACAACACTATTTCTAATATTGTCAATGGGCATTTAGCACACTGCACAACAATTCTTGTTTAAGACAAGTTATACAATGCCTACACAATTCGAAGAAGAATATATTATTACTTCTGAAAAATTGAAACAGTACAAGTACGATTGTCTGGAACTAGATTAGTACAGTATTGAAAGCGATAGTAGTTAGCTTTTTAAAAGGTTTTTGAAATGAAGAGAGCACTTTTGAGTAATCTAAATTGCTGATCGTAACAATATACCTGGAGTTAATATTTAAATGACATTTTTATGCAAATATTTCTAAATTCAAGTAGTACATTTGTATCAAATTCGGATGGACATATTACGCCCTGAGACAACTACATTAAATATTACACAAGGAATGGGCCATTTAGTGATCTGAAGCATATATAGTAAAAACAAGTCCTTCTTGAGATTCTTTTTTCCAACTCCAGACATTGATTTCTTTTTCTTCTATAGATGAGCTGGAAAGAAATTGGGACAATTTCTCCTGATTTGCTTCTCCCTTGAATGACCAATTCATCTCTTCTCCATGTCTTCTGCCATCAGATTGTCTGGCCTCTATTTGGGGTTTAGCTTTTTTCCCTGCATCACCTTGCAAATAAAGCCAAAACATAGATAATAAGAATTAGTAGCACTGTACACACACGAGTGTAACGCCACTCAAGAAATAAGAGGATTGGAAATGCAGTCCTCACTTTTGATTAAACGATTAAAAAATCAAATTTCTGCCCAAAACATTCTCCTTAATTTATAGTCTTTTAAAAACTCCACTTGACCATTACACCTCTCTCATAAAAGTTTTAGGAATGAAATGCAGATTTCTATGAAGATAAGCCTGCTAGAAATTCAGACGGAATGAAGCAATGTAAATCAAATTCAGTGAGCGACAGTCACCATGGAATGTTGACATTTTACGACACCGTTAACTATAGTTCTACTGCCAGACGCCGACTTGTGTGATCATCCAGGGATATAGAGATACATGCTGATTCAAAGCTTGCAAGGTCAAAAACTCAAACACATGGCAGTTCGCACGATTGCCATGCAATCATTGCTACGGTTGGACCTCTACCTAAATCAAACCACTAGTCGGTGTAAGCCTCATCGATGTGCGGAACTAGACTAACCATTGCAAAATAAACTTGAGCACCGCACAATTCAAATCATTTATTGTTTATTTAATCAAAACTTTATAATAATGATTCTAAATGTTGAACACTCGCTATCTGAGTTAGAATAAATCTGAGCAAAAACGGTTTGTTTGTACAATCAAGCACAGAGTCTTTTATTAGCACTTACCTAGGGCATCAACTCCATGTGTTCTGCTCCAGTTCGCTCAAGAGCTCGCAGGCATCGATGTAGCGATGACGACAAGTATGATCCAGCAAGTCACGGGGAAGCGGTTCATCGAGTGCACGGACCTGAGAAGTCACTTCCGCCAACGCAGTGAGTATAAGACTCAACAAATTGTACGGATTTTCTGTAACAGAATTTAAATCAATACACATATTTTGAATGTTTATAGTCAGGATAACATTATTCTGCATCATTATCAATCATTATCTAGCGGCTAACCCTTTAGTACATACCCAGAGAATACATGCAAAAGTCTCATGGAATTGTGGGAATGGTACCGAAGCATTAAGTAGGCAAGGTTGCACCTTGACCGTCAAGTTGTTTTAATAAAAAAGACAAAACAATGAGAATATTATGTTAATTGAAAGTTGGCGAAAATGCCCACAAAGAATAGTGAATTATACTTCAAAGTATTACAATTTGTGACCGTCACAGGTACTAGCAGTCTCCCCATATGTCATGTAATATTAATGTCATAAATTGAAGTTCATATAAACTCCGCTATTTCTTTGGAGATTCTTGCCAAACTTTCATTAATATGTTCTCTCATTGTTCCGCTTTAGAAAACCACTTGACATCAGGGTGAACGCTTGCCTTTAAGTTACAGGATCTCTTTACTTGAAAACCTAACATAAACATCATTTTGTGCGTGAAGGCCATTGTGAACATACATGTCTGTGAAATTTGATATCAGTAATTACAATGTAATTTGAAAAAAAGTGCACATAAATCAACTGTGCTTGTATGTCTGAGAGTCAGCTCACTAACTAGTTAGTTCGATAGTGATCATTTCATCTTCAATTATTGGTCTGTCGAATACCAATCCGATTAAAAATTAGATTGTAAAATAGGAGAACACATATGCGTATGCATGTTGACAATTGTAAAAAAAAAAAACAATATAGATAATAATGTCATGTCATACATGATTAAAAAAAGTAAGGGTCGAAAACACTAGTAATTTTAGTATAGGCTACACATAATTCTTGATTTTGAATCTAACGGTCAGATACAATATTCCATATAAAGCTGAACAGCTGTGCAGATTGATTTGCCAAGCGTTCTTATACATAGTATTTTCTCTGAAACCAGCTGGTATTATAGCAATGTGTAAACTTCTTTGTCCACCAAAGAGGGTCCACTACTTTAGATTGAGGAAGTAATCACACTAGAAATCTCAATTTAGCAGTATACTTACTAACATATAAATTCTAAACTCACCCCATCAACGTTACAGCTGCTCAAGTCTTTCAACAGTTCTTTTAAATTCATCAGCTGGCCATTATTCTCGACAGGAAAAAAAAAAAGTATGTATCATAATACCAGGTAACATTTATATACATTGTAGGGACTTCTGTTTTTTGGTGGTTGTAATAGGTCAAATTCTGTTCTTCACATTCTGGATAGATCAAATGAGTTTTCGCCATTTAGTTGCTGGATAATAATTGAGGCGTGTTAGCCAGAAACTGGATTGTTTTCTAGTTATGTACAAAGTTTCTAAAAAAAAATATTAGCATTCTCCAAAACAAGTTAACTCACAAGTCTCTTCAGCATTTGTCTGCTTCAACGTTTGTTATTTCAGAAATATTCATTGTAGCCAATTCAGAGGCAATTCATTGAATCAATAATTCTTACAGAGAATTATAGCTCTATGGTATTGTGTGTATTGTATTAGTGCATATTGCGACCTCGGTACTGTTGTATATTGCATAGTTGGCCAGACCCTGGCTAGACGGTTACTGATCAGGCATATTGGCTTCCTGTGAAACTGAACATGTCTACAATGTATGCATAAGTAAGCACTGGCCACCCACAGGTCGGAATCTGTTCTATTGTATGCTAGCGGTCTATATATGCTGGCTTGCGCACATAAAGACACACACTTCATTGTCGGCAGAGCTGGTGTCTACGCTGTCATTTTGTTGTCCTCTTCACGATGTTACAGGCACGTTTAAAATTAAGGTTTTAATTAGGGAACTTTGGCAGTTGGAGAGTATGAAAATGAATTGTCTCTCTTGGCGAACTAAGTCATTATCCATCAAAGGTATATGTGTGAGAGCAGGTGCCCATCAGCATACAAGGATAATCTCGGTAGTTGCTGACCAGGTTATATTTGTATTTTAATTCAGATCACTCTGGAGACCTAATTTATTTTCTTGCCATATCAAATGTTCTATGCTCTGTAAACATTTCATTTGTCGTTCTCTCTTGCTTTGTAATATTCCCATTTTCATTTACTTGTGGTTGTAACTCTTATGTGCTTTGTTAGCATGTTGTCATTACGTCAGCATGCTTCAATTGGCACATATCTCCAATACATATAGTTACAATGAATTGTATTGCTATAGACTCAGGCTCTAAATCACTTCGTTGAACCACAAGAGGAATATCTCCCAGATATTTTAACCACAGTATGTATGAAAGGTACTGGTCCTTTGAAGTAATTAGAAGCAAGAATACGGATTTGAATAATGTTTATAAGGTACCATGGCAGTGATAATTAAAGCATATAAAGCTTTAACGTAGCAGTGAGTACAAGCAATACCATTTTAGGTTACCTGGTAGGCTGCTGGTGCTACTTGTCCAAGGTATCTGTTTGGTTGCGTAGGTCAATAACGTCAGTTGACCGCTGAAACTATGAAGTAGTATAAACTGAATAAAATTGTTACAGATGAATCACATTGAATCTGTGAGCCCAGATGTCAGAAGCATGACTTTAATTATAAAATTTTTTGCTCCACATTCAAAAGCCCTAAACAGAGCCTGACACCCACATACGCATTGATATCTCCATCAAAACATGTTCATCTTTACTCCTTATATCAATGATAATGTGTTTCAAAAATAAAAGTTATATCCGAGTTTTGTCTACAATTCTTGGTGAAAGAGGCATTTTGAAATTGCTGTAACGACAGTTTGTGGAATGCCCCTATTTGTTTGTGATAAACTATAAGTCAGTTGAAAATTTAGACACATTAAAACACTTTAATTCGTCGTGGCCCATAGGCAGAATGTTGTTTTAGCAAAACGTCGCATGGCAAAAAGGCATTAGTAAGTGAAGTGTGGTTACCAGTTATTGCTCTAACTTGACAAAAAATTATTCCATATTTCTCCTAGACATACTTACAAAAGGACCTAAAATATCACAGATACATTGATTTCTCGTGAATAACAATGGATGTTACGTAACAAGCAATTTCTGTTAAACTCATTCTGCTTGATGCACTATTGTTAACAACATGGTCTGTCACGCAGCACGCCTTTTGCTGTAACGACATTCTGCCATGCGCACGACGAATTTAAAACTGCAATAGCGAGTAATAACTTAAATGAATGATGCACACAGTTGCATACTAAGTGTAAACAGCCAAAATAATATGTGATCGATCTAGCAAACCCAGCACTTGTGGCAAAATCAAAATTGCAGGTTTGTATACTAACTGCAAAGGTGGCAAAGATCTGTCGTACTTCATATTGGTAACTTTTCACAGAGATTGATGAAATGGGCCGATTATGATATTTAAATTTTGTTGAGAACATCACTAAGGAGACCAGGAAAGGGGGTTCGATGTGACTAATACATTGACGACCCACATTGACTTGATTTTATAAAGTTAAATACTTATTTTGGACTTCCTGTTCAAGCTAATTTCTTGTTGCGATGGATGAGGAATAATAAGTCTCTTCAGAATGGCGAAATGTCGAACTTGCGCCAAACTATTTTCGCAACTTTTTAGGGCTGTTTTCTTTCACAATGTAAATATGCGCAAGCACCATGGTCACGCCTGCTTGGGGTAACAAGAATAATGTGTAATGCCACTGTCCTCATATACTCCCCTTCAAACTATGTTTGCCAGGAGTGTAACAAATAAATGCAAATTTGAGTTACCATATTCCATGGGCATGTCACCATACAATGGAAGCTGGCAGAAACATGTGTAAAAAGTTCCTTGACGTCGGCAACAAAACTCATCCTCAGGCACGCAATCAGGGAAACCTGCAGGAAGGAGATGATTGAACCGTAATCAGGCTGGATTTTTTTTTGCTATTAATATTCCGAGTCTCGCCATGGATAGTCAATCGTGGCCGAAAATTACAAACTGAAGATTTAGATATTGCTACCATTATTTTCTTGTTGAAGTTCTTTATTTCGAATTGTAAGATGTCAATGAACATAATATTTTCCCTGATGGTCAGCAGAAATCTGTAGAAAATCATGTATTTAATTTAACCATTACAACATGTTTACAGTAACGTCAATGAGGAAATTCTTCCTTACTTTACAAACAGTGTGAATAACAAATTACATCCTGTCACACGCTTTATTATTTACCCACTGGAGACGATTTATTTCACTATAACCACACCCTTTTCCATAGACCCACCACGAGTTAACTTGTACTTAGTCTCAACGGTTAAACAATATATTGGACATGGCGGTTATAGCTAGCAGAGATTG
>JZLH01S0620319.1:36724-64638 GCA_001188425.1 Eucidaris tribuloides
TTAAAAAAGCTGAAAATCGTAAGTGAATCGGATTCACCTGCCATTTCTCCCATAGACTTACTGTGTGTACACCTAGCCCTATTTAAACTCGCCCCCGAGTTTAATTGTTTCATTCATGATAACTTGCCATTGACAGTGTAACTTTCCAAACTTCTTTTATTATAGGCGGTGTTATTTGTCCATGCGATGAACACATCTAGTGTAGTTCAAAATATCAAAATGGACAATTTTTTAAATGAAGCTCCACAAATGTTAGCCTATCCTTTAACTAGATTCTGTATATTGAATACAACTTTAAACTATGCACTGTTGAAGTACATTTAACTCAAATGTGACATACGTGTCATGTTTACATAAAATTGACATATGTTCCACACTTCAGACCTCAAAGTGACTTTTTTGAATTCTACTCAATAGTGTGGCAAGTTCAATGGCATTTTACAAATTTTAGCTGATACATGCAAAAAAACTATGTGTTATATACCTCTAGACAGATTCATGTCACAACATGTTTTAAGAACTGCAGTTAACAATTAAATTATTTATACTCCTGTGTAAATTTGATGTTGTGGTTTTCCATACTCAAGAATGGAAGTGTCTTGTTGAAGTGGCCTTTACTGAATACTTTAGTTGCTAATTTTTAAAATGTATATGCTCAAGAAACAATTGGAAAAAAAAAAATCACATAACAAACAAAAAATACAAAATCTTCGGAAAGTATTACTAATTACATGTACTATTAACTGTACTTAATCACCACTTAATATTTTGACCTTTCCATCATCTCAGGGTACAATAACATAACCACACCATTGATTGGTAGGAACATCTCTAACCTGGTCAAATAAGTTATGGAGAGTATTGACCCCCTCCATTCTATGTACAACATTCCTATATAGGACCTGTCTCCACAACATGCACCACAGCTTGAAAGAAAGCGATAGTGTTTTCATATTAGTCTCAAAGTACAGCACTCCAAGCTTTAAAATGTTATTATATGCCATATTATGTAAAGGAAATGAGTCTAGTGCCATCTGAGCATCAATATCATGGAGGTTTATTTCATAAACAGTCTAAAATAATCTTATTGCCAAGATACTGATAGACAGTGCTATTGGCGCCAGCAACAGGTATTACCTGGCAACAAGTTAAGAGGACATGTTAAATACCAACAATTTACATCGTCCAGTCTAAGCCTCTTGTGTATGCAGGTTACTAATTTATGCAGAAATTGAACATATAGGGGGCTATCACTTATGTGACAATTACCAGAGAACATTATCCAAGGCATCCTGTTGATTTATTACAATAAATAAACACAATAGGGGTAGTAAACTGGAACACAGGGAACAAAATAACCATTGTCAGCAGATACGTAGTCTGACATAACAATAGAAATAACATTGAAGACGTACTTTTCAGTTCCTAAGCTTTCATTTCAGAATCAAATACAAGGACTTGCCAAACAAATGACTAACAGAAAGACATGCCAAAAGAAGCGGCATATTGACAAGTCACTGAATATTTGCGCCCCAAAGAAAATCATATTGCTGGCCCAAAGGGTTATTGCAAGACTACAGAGCATGATATAATGCATACAAATTGCGTCCTGCATTGGATATATGTACTGTTGAAAGTAAAGAACCAGTCTCTAATACACTTGCTTCCAAATTCACCTTTGTACTCAGGTGTAAAATCCAATACATCTTCTTTTTCTTTGTATGCGCCTCTTTCTTACCTGACTTTGTTATTCCTTTCTAAATATACACCTCATCATTTTGCCACTAGATGATTCATTTGGATGGCATGCTGACAATTAATTTTATAAATTGATAAATGTTCACAAAATAAATAATGCCTTACTTACAGTATCAGTAAATACATACAACCACATATGACGGAGCTTGACTTCACAGCAGTATAGTCCGGGGTGTGTCTTTTACAATGGATAGCTTTTACCCTGCAATAACTTATCTCGTGAGTGTCGTGGGGCGGGGTGAGGGTGCGTGTGTGTGAGTGAAGAAGGTGGTCCAGGTCCACATGTCTCACTTCTGGGTTCGCTTATCTGTTGAAAGGGGGAGGACAACAAAAGCCACAAGGAAAGCATTTCATTTTCATATATGGTAAAGAAATGCATCGACAGGTAAAGTATGATTTGTTAAATTGTACAACAAGTTATTAAAAAACCAAAGCCACCAAGGTACTTACCAAAGCGACCACATCTATTATCTATTATTATTATTATTATTATTTATACTACTAGACTTACTACATTAACCCTAAAAAAGCTGGGGGGGGGGGGGGCGGAATCGCCCCCCCCCTTAGACGTTTCACGCAAAATGTTGCCCGACCGCGCGAAGCATTTGCCACGCTTTTCGGGGATGACTTTCATTCTCTCGAATCGCGCATCTTTTGAGACAAATCTTGCGACGTCCCGCGTACGCGGGTGGTTCCGAAGATTACGTAACATTTTGTACTGGCATGTCACCCCAAAAACGCTCAAACGTGTTTGTGTACATTCCAATACAAATTGTGTTTTTCAGCCAAAATTCATAAAATGTGTGATTATTTTATACTTTATTGCTTGAAATTAATTAATTTTGTGCTGTTTATGACTGCAAAGTGTCCCCGACAAATTCATCAAAAAACAATAGAAAAAACAAAAGAGTTTGAAAAACAAGGAAATACATAAGAAATTTTGAAAAAACAATTAAATACCAATAGGAAATCAATTTTGATTCCGGAATTTTTCAAGCTAAACTTCGTTAAGAATGTTAAAAAGAGTGTCCAGACACAAAAATTAGCATTTGGAGCTCACATTAGTGATTACAGCTTAATTATGATTTACGCATAAATTAGCATAATTATGATATGAATAATTCCTAATAATTATCTATACAGTCTTTTGTTAAGATTACGTGGATGGGTAACATTGCAGATGGCGACGACGGCCGAGATTGAAATTTAACCTAATTTCATGCTATTTATGATCTGCTTAAAAGTGTCGCCCGAGAAATTTAACCGAAAAACAATAAAAAACAAAAGGTCGAAAAACAAAAGAAATACATAAGAAATTCATGAAACAATCAAAATACATAAGAATTAATTCAGATCAGCATTTTTTTTTTACAAAGATAATTGTTAGAATGTCAAAAAATATTATGACCAAAAATTAACATTCTTAGCGGTAAAAGGGATTATGGGCAAAATATGATTCGATAGAATAAATATGCATAATTAATTACTCTACAAAAATAGAAGATAATTATTTCAAAGAATCTAACCATACGTCTGGCAGATACGTCCGCTCTAATGCACGTGCAAATTTTCGCGCGATCGCGCGGATCCGCACGGACGATCCAGGCGGGGCCAAATGTAGCCCCCCCCCCCCCCCCCGGCTATGCAATTTTTAAAAAAAGCCCGGCTGATTAGGGCTTAAAAGCCACCATAGGCGGAATCCACACATAGGCGTCTATTCCTTACAATTAGGGAGGAGAGCACTAAGGCGAAAAAGTGGGACCATCCTTGATTATATACACGCAAGGCCATATACCAACTATATCATTGTCATCTGTGTTTTGCACATTGATAAATTGCTTACCTAATTTTAATTGCTCTGGAATACAATGTCACAAACCTTTTTGCTCCTAGTCACAACCAAAATTACAAAACGATTAGTGCGAAAAAACATTAAAAGCATTCATAGCAAAAGCCCAACTAAATAGCAATCCTTTCCCTTTTTCAAAAAGAGGTGTGGGATGGCCAAAATGTTGTATAGTAATAGGGCCGAACTGGTCTTCATTTTCATGTTTTGGGTTTTTCAAAATTCACTATTAGCCTCTAATTTGGGTGATTAGAATACACAGCTTTTATGACCCAAAATATCAAAACACTGAGCTATATCCACTCAGCGGCAACCGACTGCATATCATGCTGAACCATAGCGTGCTCGGGCCCAAAACTTCTACAGGTACACTCAGTGATCTCAGGCAGCAGGCACAGCTAGCTAGCATGTAGTCACGGGAGAAAACATTGACTTGCTCTGTCTCACTATCCTTGTTTAGAACTTCAATATGAAGATATCTGGCATTTTGCAATAAAAATGCCACATTAAAGTCATGAATTTTGGTAAAATGCCAATACGTAGTGTAGTGTAAATTTGCCACTGTAATATAATCACTACATAAAAGCATTTAACCTTAGTTGAGATTTCTACCACGCTCTATATTTGCACAGCAAAATATGTCTGTTATCTCAGTTTGCTTAAAATGGATATATTGGCTTTTGCTACGAAACTCTTCAAATGTAACCATGAATCTGAGGTATACTTGAAACGATAAACACAAATATAAATACAAAGCTGCTGAGGAATTTCACAAATTTCAAACAAAACAGATTTACACACAATGTTTCAACGGAAATATTCATAATAATTACCATAGTGAATATCACTATTAATGACTCTAGACTATCACTATTAATGACTCTAGACTATCGCTCAACATTTCAACGTCCTTTTCATGAACTTTCCAATGATGTAAGTGTATAACACACCACATGGAACAGCTTTGTCAAAACTGTCTTGATTTGTCAAAAAATCTGAAATACATACTAAGTCCTGCACAGTCTACGAATAATATAAAATGTAATATTTCTCAATATCACATTAAAGATTGGGTTCAGTATTTGCAAGACCCCCACTTCCCTTCGATCCATATGTCATGAACTTATTGTTTTATGAGAAAAACTGATGACGATATGCTACCAGAATATTGTTTCCAAGAGTTCATATTTTGCTCAGATAGGCATTCGCATCACCAGCTGAGTGCTGCGGTCAGTGGCAAGTATATGGTCAGCTGCATGAACTCTATGTGACTTTGCTGGCCATGACAGGCCTCACCACACAGACACCAAAACGGAATTGTCATAAAAGCATGGGCCATCGCTTTGCAAAATTTTGAAGTTTAACCATCCACATTTTCACTAAAACTATGTAGTCTACACAGAGGTTGTAGGAGAGGTGTTAATTTATAATAATCTTCACATTGTGAATGATTTTAGCTGATTTCATTCATTTTTCTGTTTTTTTGGCATGCAAATCCTGAACCCAGTCTTTAACAATGTGAAAACATGTATTTACAACAACAACAAAAACTTACTCATTGAGCAGTCAAAAAACCTGTTGGAGACAATTTGATTTCAATATAACACACAGTCTCTAATAGATCACAGCTCAAGATTTTGGCCTAAGATATCTTGTTCTGCTTTGTCTGTAATGGGTTAATGGATTAATCAGTAAACTATAAATTTTGTAATTGTAAAAAACAATTTGCATCCTATCAAAAGCTTGGACCACTTTTCAATGACATTTATCACATCAAAATGAATGAATCAAATTTACACATAACCATTTTGCCATAAAATATCAAAAAATATCAAAAAGCAAATCCTTCCAGAAATAAAAATCACTTATTCAGAATCCATCAAAATTGCTGAAAGACTATCCTATATAGATATCATAATTTTATACATCTACTTACATCACAATTTTCCTACTTACGAAATTAGTACTTTTTACACTCTTTATTAATACTGTTTGCTACTTCTCAATGTAATGCATAGGCCCAGAATACATCAAAATACCAGTAACGATGTGCCACCAAACATCTTAACCCACTGACTACAGGAAACGAATGTGTCCTATGTTAACTTTATGGGAATTACACATTTCTAGGGACAACAAGTTAACCATAAAAAGACTGAAGTGGCCATGATGCCTTCACCACCCCACACCCAATCCCTCCCCAACCCCATATGCCAATTTTGGTGATAATTTTCCAATGAACAAAAAGCTCACCATAAAGTTTCATGATTTTAGGGTCTTACACACATTTTGATTAAAAAAATTTGTAAAAGCTGAATATACTTTAACCTTGGCATGTAAAGGTGCTGGTACATGGTCACCATAAAAATGACCGTTCTTCATTATCATAAATACAGTCCAAGAATATTATCACATTTTGCCCAAACTTAATGCAAACTAGACATATCACTGAAGGTGATCAATACCCCCATCCCATCACGTCCCTGACTTATAACAAAATATGCCATTACAACACAGTTTCCAACACATTAGAAAAATGTGTCTTGCACATTTTCACCCCAAGACCAATGCATGTGCCAAATCTCATGAGCATTGGTCAAAAACTGAGAAAGTACTTTGATACGCATGATTTTTACCTGATTTATTGCCATACTATGCCATTCCCACAGTAATGCAGTTTCCGACACATTCAAAAAATGCGTCTAGCACATCTTCCCCCCCCCCCAAAAAAAAGCATGCGCCAAATTTCATGAACATTGGTCGAAAACTGAGGAAGTATGATCCGCAAGATTTGCAACGGACCGACCTACTACCCGCCCAGACCCAACTGCCCAACCATACGCTAATTCCTGCATACCCCCTTCTAACTTTGTTTGGCGGAGGTATAAACAATTTTAAATACAAAATCAATGTCTGCATCATGCAAAAGACACGTATCAGGTAAGTTAAACCTGCCAATTAAACCACAATTATCACCTTTCCAACTGATTTTGAAAAAAAAAATGAGGTCATTTGCAACTTTATGCAAATTGTGTTCTGGCACATCACAAAGCACTCAACAAAGATATATATCTAGAGGATGTCTCAAACAAAATTGTGCAAGTAAAAAGCCATCTCTTTGGCAATTAGAAAATACTGTTGTGACAATATGTTTACATCAACGTCAAAGGCACAGTCTTAGCTTTTAAACACCATTTGTTCTGTTCAATTTGCTTGTTTGATCTTGAGATATGTTTAGTTAACCCGTTGCCTCCGAGATTCTGAAAATCCCATAGAGTTAACACAGGGCACATCCGGTTCCCGTAGCCAACGGGTTAACAATGATAGGGTAAAATCACAATTGTGTGAAGAGAGTGACCCCGAGGTTGGCAAGAGATTTTGTGTGTGGAAAATGTGAAAAAGGACCAGGAGAGATGGTGGAACATGTTGAAAAGTTGTGTGACGAGGTGGAAACAGTGAAAGAGTTTTCATACTTGGGGGACAGGGTGAGCGTGAGTGGAGGGTGCAGGGCAGCTGTGACAGCAAGGGCAAGATTTGGATGGGTGAAGTTTAGGGAATGCGGAGAGTTGTTATATGGGAAAAGGTTTCCTCTGAAGATGAAAGGATTAGTTTATAGGAGTTGTGTGAGATCGGCGATGTTGTATGGGAGTGAAACATGGTGTTTGAGTGAAAATGAGATGGGGATTCTGAGAAGGACTGAGAGAGCTATGGTGAGAGCGATGTGTGGAGTGAAGCTGATGGACAGGAAGAAGACTGAGGTTTTGATGCAGATGTTGGGTTAGGAAGAGACGGTGGATCAGATGGCGAAGGCGAACGGAGTACGTTGGTATGGACGTGTGTTGAGGAGGGATGTTGATCATGTTTTGAGAAGGGCACTTGAGTTTGAGGTGGCTGGTCAGAGGGGAAGGGGCGACCGAAGAAGACATGGAAGAAGCAGGTGGTGGAGGAGAGTAGGAGGGTTGGGTTGAGGGAGGAGGATGCGCCGAATAGAGTAAAGTGGAGGGAGGGGGTGAGGGTGATTTCTGTGAGCGCGAGGTGAATCCAGCCACCCCCGTAGCTCGGGGACTAAACCGGATTTAAAACCTGGATTACTACTACTACTACTACTACTGTCACTTTTACTACAATCAGTGATAGCATCAGGCTCTCTTCCCTAGTCCAAGTGGCCCAATGTGATTTTATCTTTCATAGTTAACTAAATTTACCTCACGATTAAAATAAAGCAAATTGAACAAAACAAAGGGCATTTGGAAGCTTAGACTTTGAACTTGATGTTGATGTAAGCATTACATCACAAACTATTTTCTAATTGTCAAATGGGGCATTTTACACTTGCACAATTTTTGTTTAGACAAGTTATACAATGGCTACACAATTTGAAAGAAATATATTTAGTACTTCTGAAAGAATTTGAAACACTACAAGTACGATTGTCTGAGAACTAGATAGTATTGAAAGCGAAAGTAGTACTTTTTGAAAGGTTTTGAAATGAAGGAGCACTTTAGAATCTAAATTGCTGATCTAAAAATATACCTGAGTAATCATTTAAATGACATTTTTATCAAATATTTCTAAATTCAGTAGTACATTTCGTATCAAATCGATGGGACATATTACTCCCTGAGACAATCTACATGTAAATATTACACAAGGAATGGGCCATTATAGTGATCTGAACAATATATACAAATAAGTCACTTCTGAGATTTTTTTTTCCAACTCCAGCAATGATTTTTCTTTTCTTCTATAATAGCTGAAAGAAATTGGACAATTTTCCTGAGTTTGCTTCTCCCTTGAAGGATAATTCCATCTTCTCCATTTCTTCTCCATCAGATGTTTCTGCCTCATTCTGGGTTTTTAGCTTTTTCCCTGCATCACCTGCAAAAAAAGATTTAAAAAGAAGGAAAACATAGATAATAAGAATTAAGATACATGTACACACACAGAGTGTATGCATTCAAGAAAATAAGAGGATTGGATGCAGTGCCTGCATTGAGTAAAACGTATAACCTTACAACACCGCGTATTCCATCCTTCACTCCCGCAGCTGCGGATTCGCATTGTCACGCTCAAACGAGAAAATTGATCACGTTCCAATTACACTGATTTTCCCGATACTTGCAGTAATCTCTTTGTATTGTTTACATTCCTCAAGTACGGGGGTATTATGTTAGATTCTTAAGGAACCAGAAAAATCGATGAATACAATCAAGGCTTCGTGATACAATAGGACAAAGGATTAGACAAAAGTTAACTTTGAAAAGTACTGGAGAGGTCAATTACAATAAGACGCACTATTCACTGATAATCCCTTCATTCACTTCTCATTTGGTGACTCATCTCTTTCATAAACTTGTAACAAGTCAGGTTTTTATGTATAGCTTGTGGTTTACCCTCTTGTATTATTTGAATGGAGTTGTATATTTTTAAGCAGGAAACTTAGAACTACATGTATGTTGGTTGCAATTAGCCATTACTTTACAAAATTCAGATGTATATTTCCAAACACCATTTATGCATTAAGAAGGTCTGTAAAATGTACTTCAACTTTGCTGTAGGACATTTTTCCTAAAAACGTTGTTGTGCAAAGTTATTACTAGTTGAAGTCAGTTAGATATTTCCTTTCCCGATACTGAGCGCTCTTTGAAATTAACTCCGCACGCACGAGATTCAGAGTCCCGCGCACAAAGAGTTAAAAAATCAAATTTAACCAAAAATTCTCCTTTATTTATGATCTTAAAAACTTACATACATCTACACCTCTCACAAAAGTTTTAGGAATGAAATGTCAGATATCATGAAGATAAGCAATAAAAAAATTCAGACAGAATGAATGCAATGTAATGTCAAATTCAGTGAGCGAAATGTCACTCAATGAATTCAAATTTTACACAGCCGTTAAACTAGTCTTACTGCCAGACCTGACTTGTGTATCATCCAGGGAAGACTGAATACCTGCTGATCAAAGCTTGCAAGGTCAAAAACTCAAACCAGTGCAGTTGGACGATTGCCATGCAATCATTGCTACAGTTGGACTCTACCAAATTCAAAACTAGTAGGTGTAAGCCACATCGAGTGCCGGAAACCTAAACTACCATTGCAAAATACAACTTGAGCACCGGCCAAATTTCAAATCATTTATTGTTTATTTATCAAAAACTTTATAATGAATGAATTCCAAATTTTGAACACTGCCTATCTGTAGTTAGAGTAAATCTGAGCAAAAACGGTTTGTTGTACAAATCAAACACACAGTCTTTATCAAGCCTTACCTAGGGCATCAACTCCACTGTGCTTTTGTTCTAGTTCACTCAAAGCTCGCAGGCAATCGATGTAAGTCGAGTGACACGTCTGATCAGCACATGCCACGGGGAAGCGTTCATCCGTGCACGGACCCGAGAAGTCACTTCCACCAACGCAGTGTGATATCAGATCAAAATTGTACGGATTTCTGTAGTGGAATATAGATCAAATACACATATTTTGAATGGTTCATGGCCAGGCATACATATCATCAGCATCATTATCATCATCATTTATCATCATCAGCATTATGAACAAAATCATCACCATCATCATCGTTAAATGTTGGCAGTATTTGATAAGATCCTCATTCAGTAATCATGGGTAAAATATTGTTGGTAAAACAATATCTCGCCTAAGTTGGAAAACAGATTTGTGATAAACAAGATCAATATATTTTGGCTTGAATTGACACTGCGCCCTGTAGGGCTGTTATCAAAACATAGTCAAAACAATGTTGCTTTCTGTAAAGCCTCTTGTAACTAGATCGGGAGATTCAAGGTGACAATTGTTAATGAATAACATTTTGGGGGTGGGTTTGTTAACAGAGTTGTTCCATTTGTTGATAATCACACTTAATGCACTACTGTTCTTGGTACTGCATTTGATACATGTAGCTGTTCTATTACAGCACAGAGGTCTCTCCTCTACTCCCACCTCCCTGCTTCTACCTACATGATTTCAGGTAATAACACTATGTGCAGAGCATTCATAGCTATGGGGATTTCTTGGTCCCTCCCACTGCAGTACATGCATTTAACCCATTAGGATTTCATAATCGATGATATTCAGGGCCATATTGTGCCTCCGTGAAATATCAAAATAATCAACAAATCATTATCGAATGTTCAATATTTCTTGAAAATCAAATAATTTTGATATTCATCAAAATGTCGCCCAGCACAATCATCAACATTATCATCATCAACAACAGCTTCCTTATGAATATTATTCAGAACTCACAGGACTATAAACAGAATATGATTATAGATCAATCAGGTACAAATTAAGGTTTCTGAGCTCTGATGTGAATATTGCAGTCAAATGTCAATTACAATAATTCTATTAAACTCACCTTCCATCAAAGTTGCAGTGTCCAAAGTCTTCAACAGTTCTTTTGTAATTCATCAGCATGGCCATTATCTGTACAGAACAAAAATATTGTACTGCCAGGTAACATGTATGTGTAAGCCAACACAAAACAATCCATCACTTATCAGCATTACGTCACTCCATACAGTGAAATAGTTTGTGATACAGGGAAACCCGTTACAGCGAGGTTGTCGGGACCGCCGATTTTACCTCGTTATATCCGGTACCTCGTTGTAAACGTACACATAATGTATCACACAAAATATAACATGTATGGGACTAGGCATTAAACCCATCTGTTTACTGCTTTTCCTACTTGTTCTGCACCAAAAGAAAGCTGATTATTTTTCATTTATACACTCATCCAAAATAATAAAGAAAACTAGATCTCGAAATAAAGCAGCATCCTCCACGCTCGTAACTTGCGTTGAGTACTGAGTACGGGAGGCAGGCTGTGTGTGTGATAGGTGAATGTACAGTACTGTGCAGTAGTGTGAATTGCACTCACACTCATACACACACACACACACACACTTGCAGATAGTCAGACTTCATGTATTGTGCATGGCTGCGTGGCAGGCTGAAGTGGCGCGATGCGTTCTGAAACGATTGGGCAATTTTTGCATTGCGAAAACTTAGAATTTGGTCAGTGCACAATGTGACTTTCATTTCCTCGTTTTAACTGGGTGAATTTCTTATGTTTTCCTTTGTTGATTGGTTGAGAAAAATACCCCGTTATAAGCGAAATCTCGCAATAACCGAGCTCGTTATAAATGGCGCTTCTTTCCATTGAAGAGCATGCAAATGAAAACGGGACCGAGACAATCACCTCGTTAAAAGCGGTACCTCACTGTATCCGAGCTCATTATAACGGGGTTTCCCTGTACTTTGTCTCAGAATCAGTAAATGTGAGTCTAGTTTGATATAAAATGACAACATTAGAAACTTGAATTAAATCTTTCATCATCATTTCAAGTTGGTTCTCCATCCACAAACACACAAATATGCTTTCATTAGACCCTATTCATTGAACTTTTGATGACCCACTTGAAAATACAATGAATGGTTACACATTAACTGGCTTAATTCATTCTTGAGCACAATGGGCATTGGGGAATCATTCACATGTGTTATCATATATCACACATTAAAGGTCATTGATATGATCGAGAGTAATAAAAATTGCCTCTAGAACCAACCTGGTTCAAAGATATAATAGTCTATTCACCAGTTGGATTGTATCTCTTGGCTGAAAATGATTTGTCTTGAATTTGTAACATAAGGAGAATCACGTGTGAACATACCAGTACTGAATTACTCTCGTGTCCCGATAGAAATTAATCCCACAGAAAACTACACAAGAAATTTGCCTGTCACAGGGCATACTGATGGTAATTCTTTTTAAATGAGTCAACATCTGACCACAACATTTTCACGATAGAATCCTTGCATAGTTTACTTAATTCTACAGTAGTTTTACCCCAAGTTGAGGACTATCTCAATCATGTTATTTACTTTTAAAGGGCCATGTCTGATGCAAAATTAGAACAAGAATGTGGATTTGAACTGAATGTTCATAAAATATCATGGCATAGCAAGATTTGGTATAAAGCACAAAAGGTGTTAAACACCAGCGAGAAAAGAGTTATAGCATTCATTAACCTGGTAGGCTGCTGGTGCTACTTTGTCCAAGGTCATCTGTTTGGTGTCGTAGTCAATGTACTCCAGTTGACCCGCTGAAAAAACTGGAGGGAATATAAATGAATGAATAGTTACAACTTGAATCACATTGAATCTGCACTTATTTAAACTGTCGGTACCCAGATGTTAAAGGATGATGTCAGAGACTCCAACTGTCACTTTGGGGGGAAGATCTCCCGCTTCCAGGGGAATTTTACAACACCACACGCTCTCTAGCTTGATTTTCTCCCACTCAAGCTGTACTTGCGCTGAAAATGCATTATCCCCCATTTTTTAACAAAAATGTCGCATAAAACACGCATGAAATAAGGCTCAGAGTGCACTAGAGAGCATGTATACCTTCCAGGGCCCTTAAGCAAGCCCAGGACCCCAGCAGCATGGGAATTTGCAATTTTGCACATTTCCAATTATTTTCTAAGTCTCCAGTCTGGATGGTCCCAGCATGAAAATCTTTGTTTTAAGAGATGCTAAAGGTTGGAGTTTCTGTGATTTAATTAATAAAATTTTGTTTCTTACATTCAAAGCCATAAACAGCCTGGCACCCACATATATTACATGTTTAATCACTATCAACAAGTTGTCATCTTAGTCCTTAAGATCAGTTAATGGTCTGCTATTAAAACATAAAAGTAATTTCAGAGTTTTATCCTACTGGTGAAAAGGCATTTGAAATTGCTGCAACAAAGTTGCAGAATGCTCTTCATTTTGGTTTGTATAAACTACAGTCAGTTGAAACATTCAAGAAACACATTAAAACATTTTTATTTAAGACTGTATGGACAGAGTAAGAAATTCAATGAATGATGTAACACATTTCATAATTGTACAATCATTGGGGAGGCGTTATGGCTCAGTGGATAGGACTTTGGTTTCTCGACATAGAGGTCCATGGTTCGAATCCACGAAGGGCCGTGGCGGTTGTGTCCTTGGGTAAGGCACTTCATCCCCATTATCCCGTCTCTCAGATAGGACGTAAAGCCGGAGGTCCAAAGTTGAGACAGACACACCTCAGCACGTAAAAGAACCCCCACACTTCATCAAAAAGAGAAGGGTGAAAACCCGGTGTTGTGGTCACTTATCCATATGCGAAAACTACCCAGGACTGAATGCCTGAGGGTAACAGTGATCAAGTTTGCTTGTCTAGTCTCTATCATCTGATATGATGACAAAGCAATAATAATAATAATAAAATGATATGGTTAAACAGGTGGACCAGAAAAAAAATGGTACAGTTACATTTACAGTTATTTCCCAAATTAATTGTTCATCTTTATTGTTTCATCTGAAAAAAACTATTTTTTCGTGAGAAGAATGACATCAACAGCATCTATTTTGGTTGAGTACTTTCCATCTTAGAGTTATTTTTGTGAACTAATGTATATCTAGTGTGCACGTGTCAGTTTACATTTAATTTCTACCGGACAATCAATAGAACACCTCATAACTGCTTTACCGCTAGAAGAGCTGAAATGCACGGCTTTGCAAAACTGCATCTAAAATGAAAACTACTGAACTAAAAATTGACGACCTAAGTGTTGTTTTGCTCAGACAATAACACATTATCAGATAATTGGGGAAAATAGTAATTTTTCTAGGATAATGAAGAGGAAAAAATGATAAATTAAGTGTACTGCTTTTTTTTTTCTGGGACACACTGTTTATAACATGAGTAATTGTAATACACACATGCCCAACCCTACACTGATTCCTATATACCCCCTTCAAACTTTATTTGGTGGGGGTATAAAAATAACATACAAGATTTGATGTTAGTTACCAATGTTCCATGGGGCCATGTCACCATACAACGGAAGTTGCAGAAACATGTTGTAGAAATGTTCCTTGACGTCAGGCAACAAACTCATCCTCAGCAATGCAATCAGCGAAAAACCTGATAGAAAGAAAAAAAAACTTTAAAGAATGACATGATCTGGGGTAGTCCTCACTTGGGCTGATACTACTCTAGGAATCAAGTAAACTATGCAAGGTTCTCCTGTGAAAATCTGTAGTCAAACGTTCACTCTCATTCTAAAACAAACATGTCAATATCAGTAGTAGCATGGAAACCTGCTGTGTGGCTCTCTATGGGGCTTATTTTTATCCTACCCGGCAAAGAATAAGATACTCCTATGTTTATGCTTGATTCTCCTTAAGTAAACAAATTACAGACAAATCCTCCCAGGTGAGAGACCCACATCTGATAGTGAACAGCTGGTATATATTTCAACTCATTTGGTTCTTGAGGCATTTTCAAGTGTTCCCAATGATGTCACTAACCTTTAAAAGGTCTAGTTGTTCTCAGCTTTCTGTACAGGTTAGGAGTGATCACCAAGAAAAATAATATTGTGTAACAGCCTTGGATAACAATGTCTAGGATTACACTTTTTTATGTAATACTATAAGTCCATCAGAATAAGATGACTCAGAAAAAGAATAACACAATTGGATTTGAACCTGTAACCTTCTGGTTTAAGAGCAGCATCACTACCACCCAGTGTTGTAGTCAAGTCCACAAGTTCCAAGGCCGAAATAATTAGCGATTTGATGATGAACAGACAATTAGGTATAAACAGAAATCAACCATGCACCTGGATACCATTTACGGCTCCATTTACATGAATCTTATCAACATATTTCTCCTCTCACCTCTGACATCGCCGTAAGGAATCTTGAATCCATCATGTGCCCTCACAAGATAGACTTCATAGTGAGTCTCGTTGGAATTGCAGTGCAGGGTGTACTTGCGTGAGTGACCATCCAAGACGTACATGAAGTGATGATCAACCTGCAATTATAGGGTTAAGATAAATAAATAAATAAATAAATAAAAACAAATGTAAATAAGTTAATAAATAAATAGATAAATCAATCAATCAATTAATCAATCAATCAATCAATTATCTTAGTTTGTAATTTTGTTGTGTTGTACATTTTTCAGGCTTTGGAATATGAGATGCATATTTTACCATTATACAGCAAAACCCCGTTATAAAACAGGAAATCAAATCCCACATTTTTTCCTCACTATAGCCGATTGCTTGCTACAACATAAAAAATATATGTATATGGGACTACATAGTAACAAGATTTCTATCACTTCTGCTGTAATGTTTTTATGGTTTCACAAACATATCAAACTGAATTGACTGGCTAAATACATCAATGAACTGTCTAACAGTTGAAAATGTAAATGAATGAATGGATGGGAGGAGGGAGACCCAGTTATATGCACTTGCTGGCATGGCTGCGTTGTGATTAGAAGTGTGTATAATGTGCGGTGGTATGCTTCACAATTCAGGGAAAAAAATACACGGGGGCTCGGGGTGATTTAGCCCCCAAAATGGCCAAAAGAGCTCCCGATATGTGTAAAAGAGCCCCCGTAAATTACCATAGGGTTCAATACAAAAGAATGTCTGGAAAGCACTTAAAGGGAACCAACACCCTGAGTAATTTATTTGCTATACATGTAGAATAGATTTGTGCCATGCCCTATGCAAGATATTAGCATTTATGATTACTCCGTTTTTTATTTATTAAGGTTTGAATGTGAATTTCAAACAACAGATATAGTAAAAAGCGACTTGGCATAGACTACTCGATCACCCGATACTGTCAATCGATCGATCGCGCTATCGATATTTTTTCTGTCAAACGTCTTGATCGATAACAGTATTGCCGTTTGGCTCGAGTGCCGCAGATACGACGGTCCGGGGACCTGTAAAGCTCACTGTCGGTCGATTTTACTGGTCCGACCTACCCAGTTAGAATAAAAACGTTTATATATCGAGGAAAAAGGGTGCACATAAATTATATTTAGCTCCACATCACGCTAAACAGAAATGTCACGTGTAGTTGTTTCCTGATCGGAAATAAATTATGGATACAGACCTATTCGGATTCATATCATACTAAAAAAAATTCGGGTGCTTGCTTCTACAATTGGAAATGAATTGTCAGTGGTAATATTCGGCTCAATATGATGCAAAAATAAAGTGACATACAAAAGTCATGTAGGCCCTACGGATCGGTTTATATTTGTGGGTAAACGGTATAGTGTTCTACTCCCTGCGCCTTTTTTATGAACTATAATATACGTCTGCGGCGCTGCTGTTAATGACAAAAAATTGTCACAGGTATTTTATCAAAAGACCGGATCCGTTTTGGCTATTCTTGCGTAAGTACGGCGGGAATGTATGTGATTATTGTCATTTTATTAGCCGCGTGTAGCAACCTGTACTGAATAAACTTGTGCAAATTATTCAACTTATTGAAAGCGGTAATTTAAAGAAAAGTCGCAACAAAAGGAGGGCGTGGTCAGTATATTGCATGAAGAAGAGATTCTGCAAAATAATGACGATGTTGTATCACCACCAGAAACCGTTCAGTCTACCACCCCACCACCCGGCGGCGTTTTGCCGGCGCGGCATGCAGCGCTCAGTGGGACATTACTCGCACCACAAATACTAAGTTTGACCGACTTTCCTCCAAATAATCCACAGCCTCGGATTGTGGCATTTAGATACAGGAAGCATATTATAGGCATAAAAAATGTTTTCATGCCAAAACTATGTTATATCATTATATCATCCCTCAATACAGGCTTCTGTCTTCATCCATTTTATGTTCAATTACCCGCGGCAATTGCCTTGCTGTAAGCTCGACAGCCGAGTTGAGCCTGTGCAAGTGCACGCGAGTTTCTTAAGCGAGCCGACTGACAATCAATTGCGTTCGCACTTTCGGCGGAGTCTCGACCCTTGCGACCGAAACGTCTCACACTTAGTAACTTTTTTGGATGAAGACTTTTTGAGATAGACTGTCTGAAACTTTGCAACGTTTTTTGATCAGGAACGCGACACGGTGTGGCGTATTGCCCGGGCGTATTGCGTACACACAGATCGATCATGAACTCCGATAGTTTTGGTAAAAACGTACGCGTATAGCCAGAACGCGCACGCATATAACCGGCGTTTACGGAACTGAGATTGAACGCGCGGAACTGAGTTCCAAAATGTTATGATTATTATTATCAAAATATGATCACTTCACGAGCTGTGACATCTGTCTAGTGGTTATTTGTTGTGTATTCTAGCTGTACACAAATTTGATTTTCAGGGTGTTGGTACCCTTTAAAGACGCTATATAACACTGTGGAAGACCCATTTAAAAAATTGTCAAACTTTGCTGTCTGACATATCTGACAGTGTTTGAATGGACAAATAAACACCCTACAACACAAAAGTTTGGACAGTCATGCTGTCACTAGTAAATTACGTGCAGAAACAAATGGCACATTAATAAATTATCAGCCGATTAGAAATTCTGCAACACAGCAGTCTATGGAGGAAAACTGGAATGGTCTCTCAATGATTTTCACTTTTTCAAAGCACTTAATGATTGTTTTAAGCTGCAATTTTTTCAGGGCTTCATTTTTAGACTGTATCAGAGACACTGGTAGCATGGGGAATCATGTAGCTCAGATTTTTTAAACTGGAAACATTGTTATACAATGTCTTTAAACACGAAAAGTAGCCCCCGAAAAGAAAATTGTAATTTTTTCCCTAGCTTCACATGCACATGAACTCAGTGATCGTCTTGCAAAAGGAATTTATTTGACATCGTGAAACATCACTTGTGCTGCATTCCCTTTGCTAGCTGAGATAAGCTGAGGTGGATTTTTCCTATGACGGGTCAATTTTCTTTGTTTTTCTTTATTTTTAGACTGGGAGTTTACCCTCCTACAGCCAAAATTTTGCCATAGCCCATCTCTTTATATGAGAAGCATAATACACAAAGGTGTATGGATTAAAAATTAGGAGTTCTTTAGTAGCTATATTTATATGTTATTACTTCATTTACATACAATAGTTAATTATGTGTCATTACATAATTCAGTGTTTATTTCTTTTCTTACCATGATGCGCAGCTGCTTTACATCTACCCTCAGCAGGTTCCAGCCATACCTAGACCCATCTGGATTTGGTGTAGGATGAATAACTTTGGCTGAAATGTTGGCTGGACCTGCCTCCATTTTAACATTCTGGTTATCAGGAAAAAGGAAAAGTAGCATACATTTCCATGAACATATAACCAAAAGTCTATGTAGCACATTTTAGAATATTGAAGTATGGAAATGTCAGTTTGTGTCATACAGATGAACATATTGGTTAAATGAGCTCAGAAGATGTTCAAGAGTGCTTTTTATTTCATCTTCCAACAGGAAGGTTAATTCGCCTTATTAGCAATATAGGGCATAAAGCAATAATGGCCAGCGCTATCGTCAGTGAGCACATGCGTAGATTGCACGATGGTTCAACTAGTGTGATAAACTTATTCTAGGTTCCACAGACAATACAGAGGGATGTCTGCAAAATTCACAATATCATACAAATATATACTGATACGAGAGTCTCTGGTTGAAACTATGACAAGCCCGAGGTTACATGGACTGTACTATTTTCTCGAGGGGCGCAGCCCCGAGGAAAAATAGTTAACAGTCAAGGTAACCGAGGGCGTCATAGTTTCAAACAGAGACTCTCAGCATAGGATATATTTGTTTTATATCAGTCATCGAATAACAGGGAAATTACCCAAAGAAAAAAAAAGAAAATGAAATGTATTTACGGTAACCCCTACGAGTAAGTGTGTGTCGCACGGCATACAGGTGTACGATATTTTTACTTGCAGTACGGATAGGGATGCAATTCCATTAACGTATACTCTAGTTAGTCGAGTATCAATTTCATAAACCTATAAAACACTACTTTAATCCTCATTCTTATTTTAACTACAATCCCAACCCAAATTTGACGAACTTAACCCAGTGTTAATCTTAAACTTTGCCAAACTTGCGTACGGGCGTGTACGTTATAATGTCTTTCACATGCACGGAAAAAAATAGCGTTCGGTACATGTGTTTTTAAACATGATTCATTCGGCTTTTGAATTAAGCTCATCAAATCGCGATCCCGCTGTCGAGAGTACAATAGTACTTTACTACATGTATTGTACTCTCCAACTACTATAGTAGTTTCAGAACGATTGTCTCCCAGATTCACAGAATAGTGTGTTTATTTTTCATCATGTGACATACTTTTGACCAACCAGAATTCAAGAAACTTACAATGAGGGATATAATATTAAATAAGGTCAGAGTGTCACAAATTTGCATTATGACTTCATGTGACCCTTTCAGATAGCATCAAAATTTGTTGGGTATACGGCACAAATTTAAAACTAGTCATTTTTATGTGACTTTTCAATTCTCAACCCATGCTAATGTATATAAAACCGGAAGTTTGTGGGGGGCCAAGTTCTCTTGGACAAGCATGTCCTCTAGTGTTGCACGACTCCAGGATATTTTGGAGTCAACTAGTCGCCCATTAAAAGTCGCGACTCCGTCTATTTGGCGACTCTCAGCGTTTGGGTCCGTTGGCATGATCAATAGGTAAAAAGAATCATACTACAGCTTATACAGTGACTGTTCAGTGTCCTCCTTCAATGATTTCAGTTCAAAAACCTGAATATATACCCCGTATTTGTCTCTACTTGAACTGAACTGGCCATGATTTTATATAACAATGAAATGAAAAGACTGCGATGTTGATTGTCATCAATGTTTTCACAGTTTTTCAGAGAGTCGACTCTTGCATTCCTAAAGTCGGAGTCACGACTCCTTGAAGATAGTCGCGACTCCGACTTTTGGGGACTTAGTCGTGCAACACTAATGTCCTCTACTGCTGAATGATGTATTCTTGATAGCGTGAATTCTTTCTTTGATCACTGATCTGCACGACCGTAGCCATGCGTTGTTCCAATTTGACACAGTAATACACATGTCTTTTATGCATTTGTATCAATGTCTCTAACAGAACAGAGTTTATCATTGTTCTATACATCGTTAACACTCTAATGATATGAGATTCTTCAAAGCATAACATAGGACTTTCCAGTATCTTGAGTTTATTTATACCAAAATTACTGCATCATAAATTGATATGGCATGGTGAGATGTTGACCATGACACATGAAGAGTTAGCTGGGGTAAATATCACAAGTGAAACCTATACTTATTCAAAAGTGTCTTGTGCAGCCTAACAACTTATTCCAGAACAGTAAATTTACTATAATTCTAAAATAGTCAGTGTTTATCTGACTACAACATGGAGATCTCATTATTGCAGGGTGTCCAGTGTACTAGCAAGGACAACACACTAAACATCTTGGATGATGTAATACCTCTTTAAGGAATTGAAGTTCAGCATTCTTGAAGGCAGGGAGAGGATGATTACTGGCAGAGTAGATGTCCTATAATTTAAAAAAACAGATAAATGAATAAATAATGACAAAAATTAAGAATTTCATATTGATTTGCAAAATACATAGTGATTAATTCCAAGCTTTTAATATTTCATTAAAATGAGTGTATCACTTCATGTTACCTTCTCCAAACGTAACTTCAGGCATATACAAACTAAGGGTGTAAACCAATGTTGTGCCATGGCCGAACTAGGGGCCAATTTTTGCAGTCCTTGGTCCTGGCCTCGATCCGAGACCAGTGTACAAACCCCATGGGAAGGTAATGTTTTTGGGTGGCCTTGGTTTCAGAAATTGTGGCCTCGGCACAAGACTGGTGTAAACGCTTCTTCATTGAAGAATTAATTAGTGATTTTTTTTTTTTTTTCAAAAGGGAATACTCTCTTTAATGTCCAACGATTTTAGTCAACCCAAAACATACAAGTGTGCGTGGGCCTGATAACTCTACCAACAGCTAGCGGTCACAACCAAGCTTTAGTTGAAAAGGCAAGACCATTCTGAGCTTGTCTCTTCGTGTTGATTTGTCAACTGTCATTGATAACAATTACATTACAGTAGAGGTGCTGTAGCAAGATCAGTAATGTGTGTAGCTCATAATCTAGAGGTCTTGAATTCTGTTCCAATGTTTGTCAATAATGTCCTTTAGCAAGACATTTTATCTGCTTTTCTGCTGTCCAACCAGGTGTTGGAATAACAATTTGTGCGTCCATTGTGGCTGCCAAGTCTTAAGTGCTCGCCTGTAGGAGTGGACAAGCGTCTGATAGACGTAAAAATGTCCGGTAGTGTAAAGCGCTCAGAGATGGTGCATTTCATATAATGCACTAAGCAAATCCAACCTATTCTTATTTCACTTATTTCAGTCAATCAAAATAGGGAAATTGTATGTTCTTGCATACATTCTTGTATACACAGTATTTCTAATTTGTATCTTAAGTTTCTTTGGAAAACTAGCATACATGTACCTTTGTGTTCACCAAGTTCTCCTTATATGCTACCTCTGGGTACAATGTTGACACAGCCAGGGAAAGTACCTGGAAAGATGACAGAACATGAGTATGTGACCAAGTCATGGAAAACTACTCAGCACAAACTCACATAAACCTATAAACCTACATTTACATAAAAAAATAACAATCAGCTAAAATCACTAGGAAGGTGTGAGGATTTTTCATAATATTGACTTTCATGTTTCCTATGTCACAAAGCAGAAAGAATTGGCGAACATGACATGATTATTTATAATTTTAGGTTAGTAATTACAGTTACAACTGGGCACAACACCGATGCTCTACATGGGGCCAGTAAGAATTCATATAGGGCCAGCTAAATTCTGTAAAACTAAAATTTTGACAAGTATGTAATCCTGTTTCATAACTCCAAAAGACAGTACTCTAAACATTCTTCATGTCTGAATTTACCAGCTGGATCTGGCTATTACTAATCCATATTTCTGGAGTTTAAATTAAAAAGGATTCTCCTTTGGCAGAACATCTTTGAACAACAAAATATGCCCCTTAGCCTGTTGAAGATGAGAAACAAGATATTTAGCCAAAGGTCTATGGCAAATGTGTGTTAAAGCAAAATCAAACCGTCTTCAACAGGTTCCAAACATGAAATCAACCCACTGGAAATAATATTGCTATAACATACATCCCCCACAGATCCCATGAGATAGTTTGTCCATTGTATTCAACAGGTTAACAATTCACATAGCAAGTATTATCTTACATAATCCTTAACAACACTAACAAAAGGACAGAGAGTGTTTTGAGTGTGATTAAACCCGACTCAAAAGCTTTACCCAAGTTAAGTAATGGCTCCTCTATTAAACAAGACTAGTTCTTTCATAGGATTAATCTACTGAAAGCATGCCCTGTCCTTTTGTTACTATGGTATTAGAGAGATTACCAAAGATAAAGAGTGCTCTGTGTTGCTATGTACTCCCAAAGGCTCCTAACAATCTTCCTCAACCCTAGGTCATGCATTTCTTTAGATTTTTGTAACAAGCTCAGTACACAGTTCATTCTGTCTTACATATGTCTCATATTATCATGCTTTGAATGACTGGAATTAAAGTGATAGGCTAACATTGTGGAGCTACCTGAGCAGAAGGCATCTGGAAGAACGTGGTCACCCCAGTGGACATGATGTCCCCCAACATGGTCTGTAGAGTGCTCCTTGGGTAGCGAGTGATTGTAGAGAGAAATTGCTCCATACCTGTGGGTTTCAAAATTTTGAGACACATCCTTGTTATTACCAGCTCTCAGCATAACTACACATTGGGGTGGGGGGGGGGGGGTGTCTCGTTCTGGAGTCCCACAACATAATTCCTGTATGTGATTACATAAGAACGCCCACAGATGGCAAATGGGTCAATACGTAAAATGGTCCCACATTCGACCTTTTATTTGTGAGATCCGTAACAAACATAAGTTCATTTGGGTTGATATCATTGTACTTTTCATTTTAACGGCCATGCTAAGTTAACTTAAAGGAATTCTTTTATTGAGTACTGTTAATCGAGTAGGAATACTTAAATACTTGAGTACAATTTTTGGATTTTAAGTTCTGAGTTTTTCATAGCCCGAATTGATTTCATTATACATATAATGTGGAGTTTGCTACCTCCATGTTAATATACACATGTACAGCAAAAATTATGCAAATGATACACGGTAGCAAGGATACCACTTAGAATCTACATGAGGGCCTGAAATTTGCCTACAATGGGCAGAAAATATGGCCGGAAAATGAATTGCCAGGGCCTGAATTCAGGCTTTTGCCTGAAAACTGGCATCGCTAAGGGTTAATTGTGGACAGAGCTTGCACTCACCGATATACTGATACCGCAAGAAGTCAGGGCTGGAGACAAGACTACTGGTGAAATCATGGGTGACCTGCATCGCCGTGACAACGGTGTTATTGATGCCCCTCTCAGTCAGAAACTCCTGTCGTTTCTCAGCCTCGGATTGGGATCCCGAAACTGAGATGAAGGTGCTGTTAGAATAGCGAGCAGCCAAGGACAAGAGGACATCGTCTATAAAATAAAAGAAATAACAATGAAACAAAAACACACAGATTGAATATATGACAAAATAAATCTGGGCTCAACACCAACTTTTTTTGACTGGTTGCCCTGATCAGGCATTAGAATTTCTATTTCAAAAACTTTATAACAAATGAAACCAAAATTTTAATCACTGCAATTTCATGCAAATGTCTTTAGATCAAATCTGAGTAAAGATGGATTGGTTTGCAAAGCATGAACACATTTAAGCTTCTCTTGTCCCAGATCCTTGTTTCTTATTTTCTTTGGCCACCTTAATTTCAAAATGTTGCACAGACAATGGTTACAAACTCTTGCAATTTATCTACGAAGCCCTAAAAGGGTATATCTATATAGATACATTCTTATGCCCCCAAAAAATGGAATGAAGAAAGAGTAAAATTACCCCAGATAGGACCTATTATCTTGAAAACTAAAGTTCAATCACATCAGGAACTTTGCTATATGAAAATTTTGACCTCAAGAACCTTCCTATTGGATAACCTTAAAGTCTTATTTTCTCAGATACACCCTTTTGCCAAAACAGGGCCATGCTGCAATAGCAGCCATACTTACAGACAAAGACAAAGAGTAACAAAAATTTCATTCATTCCTACCGTGTCCTGCTCCATACTCCATGAACGAGAAAGGTCTGTCCTCCAGCTGACTCTTGACCAGTGATGTCAGTGCCTCTGTGTCATCAGCACAGGGAAGGTGCTGGCCGGCGGTTTCCGTGGCATTGGCTATGACAGGGTTGTAGACCAGCTTGCCCCCCTCCCAGAGGATGGTGATGGGACACATGTCAGCATGGATCGGCAGTTTGAGATACTGGCGGAACAACAGCTTTCTGTTCGTTGAAAAAGAGTTTCACATATTACATAGGGCCTACACAATATGAGCTGTTCAGAACCAATGTGGGCTAGCAGGTAAGTCAATCAAAACTACATATAGGAATAATCCAGTACAGTTTCAAGGTCCACACACCCTCTGATACTATTTACAATGTGAGGAAAGTAACGCAATGCCATTTAAGGTGCATTCACATTAAAAATCTTCGCCATGTTTGGTTTGGCCATATACACTGGCAGAAAACTTTCGAGTAGATATAGTTCTTGTGAAACTTTCCATTCAGGATTGTGATAAATGATGGCATCCTTCTCAACAGAATGTAACAAGTTGAGCAATCAACCCTTTTGAACACAATTTGATTTTACTTTATTAACATGCATTTCCCTTACACTTCATGATGAGATATCTTGTCTCTCATCTTTAATGGGTTAATGCAGCCAGAATAGTTGCTCTCAGATGCTAACTACAAGAGTTATTATTATCATGAGGTGCATGGTTTATGTCCTATTAAAGGGACGGGGCAATGGGGATAACGCACATTACCCAATGACACAACTGCCGAGACATGGACTCAAACCACAGACCGCCAAATCAAAAAAGTCTTGTCCAGTAAGCCATGACGCCTCCCCATTCCACTTTTCAAAAAAATATGGTCACATGGGGTCATTTGTTCTATCTGCTAATTATGAAATGGCTTATTACAAAATTGTAATAATTATTGATATTGATTAATATTGAAATTGATATATTCATAACAAAGAAATGCCTGCAGCTTGATTGAAGGTTAACTGATATACTGTATACACTAATGTTTCGCGGTGGTTTTATTTTCACAAATTTTGTGACTTAACAAATACAAAAAATTTCACTTCCTGATATACCTGTAGAAAGTCAATGCAAATGCAATAAAATTATGAATATAAACTCTCATGAATTCCCCATCTTGCAGCAAATTTGCGAAAAAACATATGTATATATATCAGTGTGATGGCTAACTTGTTAGAGTGTCCGCCTCGCAATCGGAATGTTGTGGGTTCAAGCCCTGACTGGGTCATACCAAAGACTTTTTGGTACTTCTGCTTTCTAGCCAGGCGCTCGGCTTTCTAGAACAGAAAAGGTTAATAATAACATTTAGGTTATGCAGGTATGCCTGCTGGTATGGCAGTCCATTTGACTGAAGTGGCTACCTTGAGTAAATAAGACGTTATTATCATCATCATCATAATTATTATGTATGTGAAATATATGCTGTATACAGTATGCTAGCCTAGTACTTCGTACCTTTCTGGTGGTAGCAGCCCAAACAGCAGAAGAGTTTGCAGTCGCACTGACACACCCACTTTCTGCAGGGGGAAATCCCCAGCTGCTGCTGATCTGAGGGGAGCCAGACTGACGGGTGTTGTTCTGCTATCTTGATTTGAACCAGGCTAAGGTACCACTGCAGTCCATCACAACCTAATTAGCAAATTAAAATAAAACACACAAAAAACACTGACCTTATTCTCCTTATCATAAACAGTTCCATTCTAAACATGACTTTGGCTAAATGTGAACTTACAGAGCTGGCATAATTTAAAGGTATTGGCTAACATTTACCACAGTTAAAAAAATCTGAGCCACATGATTCCCTATGCTACCAGTGTCTTTGATAAGGTCTAAAAATGAAGCCAAGAAAAAAATGTATTTCAAAATGATTATATAGTGCTTTAAAAAAGTGAAAATCGTAAGTTGACCAGATTCACTTGCCCATTTCCTCCCATAGACTTACTGTGTGTACACCTAGGCTATTAAAACTCGCCCCAAGTTTTATTCGTTTATTCATGCATAACTTGCCATTGGCAGTGTAATCTTCCAAACTTTTGTATTCTAGGGTGTTTATTTGTCCATTTGAACTCAACTATGTAGCTCAGATATCAAAGTTTGACAATTTTATTAAATTGAAGCTCCACAATGTTAGCCTATCACTTTAACAATATTCAGTTTTTTGAAGAAAAAAAATCTGTTCTACATAATCCTGCATGCTGTGTATTACAAAAATATTGCATCATCTGAAAATTGAATATACCACTACATGTAAAATAATTAATCTAGAATTTATCTCAGGTGTATTTTTGCTTGAATTGGCAGGATGAATAAGGTGATATACTAACACGCATGACGCAAGTGAAATTCTAAGTAAGCTTCTTGCTTGTCAATCCACATATAATGGTCGTGTTTCAACAACAGCCCGGGACAGGTTCATATACCAAAATACTGCATACTGTGTCTCTTTTAGGTTGTGTAATGCAAATGCGCTCCGAAGTCTTGAAATGATTGAGATGAAATGTTCTACCCCAAAAAGGGCTGGGATAAATGCGACTTACCTGCCTGCTGAAAGCCCTGATATCCACCCGCACCAGTCTCGCTTGGTTTGGCAGGTAGATACTATCCACCACAGAGATGTGATAGTCCAAAATACCAGCTTCCTCCAAAGCAATGCTCAAAAATCCCTATACAATATAATCAAAAAAGAACGGATAAGATTAAACAAGAAATGAAAATCAGTAATCAAATCTCAATGTTTTTAAAATCATAGAATTGTACCCATCTTAGAAATATAGGCCTATATGAAATAATAATCATGAACAGCCTATATATACAGAGGTGCCAACCTCTTATGAAAGAACAAAATATTTTTAGTCTGAAAAAAGCAGTACTTCAGTTTGAAAACTTTTATTTCAATAGAAGTGTCCACAAAGTGACACCAAAGAAAAAAGGTATTTTGAGGCTTTCTGCTCTAAATCAGAAATCTTTGCAACTACTAACTAGAAAAAAGTACTAAATACTGCAAACAAGGAACCGTTGGCATATTTGTATATGGGGGGGGGACTTTGTACAGTATGTGGTAAAAATGATTTTTTTTTAAAACATATACTTGTAGAACAGTCAGATTCTCTTCTGTCCAAATCTCAGATATGAATCACAAAAATTAAAGCCACAGTTGCTTGGAAAAGAGGAAGGCAATCC
>JZLH01S0620343.1:56143-66242 GCA_001188425.1 Eucidaris tribuloides
AATTCATAACTGAAGTCCAAAAAGTGAAAAATTGCTGCAACTCTCTATATGATTCATCAAATTGATGACCTGTGGTAAATAATAAAGTAGAAAAGAAATACAGTAAAATTACATATTATAAGTTACATAGATCAACAACATCACAGTACTACACAGAAACTTATTTTCTTTGAACAATGCATAATTTCCACATCATTACAGATGATACACTTCATAGTTTTATTTTAGTATTATACATGAAAATTACCAGTAGAACAAAACATTTATCTTAATTGTCCAGAATCTAATCAATGGTCTGTTTGGAAATTTGTAATAATAATGAATCTTTAAAACTAGAGCAATTCGGCTGCGCGCAGCCGATGGGGTATGCCTCCGCACCCCGTCCAATTCCAAACTTTGAATGTACAGGGCATCGTAACCTTTGACCGTTCAACTCTGAAATGTCATTTATGCCCCATAATACATACATTACTCATCCAAATAATTTCATCAATATCCGATAAGCTGTTCTCAAGTTATCGCGGTAACGAGCCCGAATCAGACATATTTTAGGCCCGGTGACCTTTGACCTTTTGACCTTTGAACTAAAAAATCTAATCAGTTCATTGGTGGCTCGAGTAAGTACAGTACTTCACCCAAGTTACATGAAAATTCAACCGGCCGTTCTCAAGTTATCGCGGTAACGAGCCCAAATCAGACGTATTTAAGGCACGGTGACCTTTGACCTTTGACCTTTCAGCTCCAAAATCTAATCAGTTCATTGGTGGCTCATAGTACATACTTGGTCCTAGTTACATCAAAATCCGACCAGCCGCTCTCAAGTTATGGCGGTAATGAGCCCGAATCAGACATATTTTAGGCCCGGTGACCTTTGACCTTTTGACCTTTGAACTAAAAAATCTAATCAGTTCATTGGTGGCTCATAATACATACTTCACCCACGTTACATGAAAATTCAACCGGCCGTTCTCAAGTTATCGCGGTAACGAGCCCAAATCAGACATATTTAAGGCCCGGTGACCTTTGACCTTTGACCTTTCAGCTCCAAAATCTAATCAGTTCATTGGTGCCTCATAATACATACTTCATCCAAGTTACATGACAATCCGACAAGCCGCTCTCAAGTTATCGTGGTAACGAGCCCAAATCAGACATATTTAAGGCCCGTTGACCTTTGACCTTTGACCTTTCAGCTCCAAAATCTAATCAGTTCATTGGTGGCTCATAGTACATACTTGGTCCTAGTTACATCAAAATCCGACCAGCCGCTCTCAAGTTATCGCGGTAATGAGGACGAATCAGACGTATTTTAGGCCCGGTGACCTTTGACGCTTTGAACCTTTCAGCTCCAAAAATCTAATACAGTTCATTGGTGGCTCATAATACATACTTCACCCAAGTTACATGACAATGCCGACTAGCCACTCTCAAGTTATCGCGGTAACGAGCCCGAATCAGACATATTTAAGCCCGGTGACCTTTGACCTTTGACCTTTCAGCTCCAAATCTAATCAGTTCATTGGTGACTCATAATACATACTTCATACAAGTTACATGACAATCCGACTAGCCACTCTCAAGTTATCGCGGTAACGAGCCCGAATCAGACATATTTAAGGCCCGGTGACCTTTGACCTTTGACCTTTCAGCTCCAAAATCTAATTCAGTTATTGGTGCTCATAATACATAACTTCACCCAAGTTACATGACAATCCGACCAGCCGCTCTCAAGTTATCGTGGTAACGAGCCCAAATCAAACATATTTAAGGCCCGTTGACCTTTGACCTTTGACCTTTCAGCTCAAATCTAATCAGTTCATTGGTGGCTCATAGTACATACTTGATCCTAGTTACATCAAAATCCGATTGGGGTTCTCAAGTTATCGCGGTAACGAGATCCGGTAACGGAACGGACGGACGGACGGACGGAAGGACGGACGGACGGACACGGACGGACAGACGGACGCACGGACGGACAACCGAAAACATAATGCTCGCGGCAACTCGTTGCGGAGGCATAAAAATAAAAAAAACATGAAAGGGATCATTGGAATAACCTGTAAAACTTGGCACACCTGCAAAGTATAGTCAATTCATGAATACATGTACTTTTAACTTCCAATGCAATAAGCTTGCTCCCTTCAAAAGTTAATGGTTCATTAGGGAAAATCAAACAGGGCTATTAACCCATTGGACACAAATGATTTCAATATAACACACATTTTCCATAGACCCCAACCCAAGATATCTTGTTCTTCGTCTCAAACTGGTTTACCCCTAGGGACTCATTGCTACACAACAACATTGTTCAATGACTGGCAACATCATTCTCCCCTGGTTATCAGTGAAGGGAAATTCAAGGTTTTCTTAAAGGTACTGGCTAACATTTACCACAGTTAAAAAAATCTGAGCTACATGATTCCCCATGCTACGCATTGCTTTGATAAGGTCTAAAAATGACGCCCTGAAAAAAATTGTATTTCAAAATGATTATTTAGTGCTTTAAAAAAGTGAAAATCGTAAGTTGATCGGATTCACCTGCCCATTTTCTCCCATAGACTTACTGTGTGTACACCTACGCTATTTAAACTCGCCCCGAGTTTTGTTTATTCATGCATAACTTGCCATTGGCAGTGTAACTTTCCAAACTTTTTTATTCTAGGGTGTTTATTTGTCCATATGAACACTACTATGTAGTTCACATATCAAAATTTGACAATTTTTTAAATTGAAGCTCCACAATGTTAGCCATCACTTTGAGAAAGTCAACACATGAGATTTCTTTTCTTTATCTATACTCAAAAATCTGTACTTTATGGGACAGAGGTATACGAGGTGTGACAAAAAAGAAACGAGACTGTGACAGCCACGCACACGAAGCAATGTCAATCGACCCGCCACCCATGCCACTGTGTTGCCCAACATCTCATCAACATTCTGCTATAATATTGTTCACCTATCTCACTTTGTGCCCCTTGCTCGTGCTGCTGAGTGGCACGCCCCTGCTTCGCCCTGTCACTACACTACCGCGCATCCCAGAACAAAAACAAAAGCCTAAAACAAAGGCTTATTGTGCAGAAGCAATGAAGTGTACGATTAAATAAGCACGTTCGGGATAAAATTTGACTCATGCTCTTTCAAATGATACATTATGCAAACTTATTCATTCATGCATCGCTGAATACCATGACTTTAAAAATTTAATAGTCAAAAACCATTTGCTGCACTTTACGGCTTTGACACTGTGGATATCCCTGTTTTTCAAGGTTTGCAGTGTCAAAGCCATAAAGTGCAGCAAATGGTTTTTGACATTAGATTTTCAAAGTCATGGTATTACGTAATGCATGAATGCAAAAGTTTGCTTAATGTATCATTTGGAAGAGCACGAGTCAAATTTTATTCTGAATTTGTTTATTTAATTATACGCCCTATTGCTTCTGCATAATAAGCCTTTGTTTTTAGGGTTCTGTTTTTGTTCTGGGACACGCTGTAGTGTAGTGACAGGGCGAAGCAGGGGCGTGCTACTCAGCAGCCTCAGGAAGGGGCACAAAGTGAGATAGGTGAACAATATTACAGCAGAATGTCGATGAGATGTTGGGCAACACAGTGGCATGGGTGGCGGGTCGATTGACGTTGCTTCATGGGCGTGACTGTCACAGTCTCATTTCTTTTTTGTCACACCTCGTATTGTTGGCAATAAATTTTTAGTATTTGTTGTAACTTGACTGAAAAGTTCATCACTCTTCTATGAGAGTCCATATGTATTGGACTTATGTACAAGCCTGATGTCCTCAGGGGGTTAAGAAATTAAGTAGGCAGCTCTTAAACACAGGGTTCCTGCATCTTTTACAAAAATAAATTCCACGACTTTTCTATGATAAATTTTTAGAAATCCAGGACCTTTTTTTGCACAGCAGCTTCATGAAAATAAGTGTAAAACGTATTTCCACTAGAACAAAATATACAAAAAGAAGATCATTGAATTGAAAGACAAAAAAGAAACTCATATAAATTGATGAAATTCCATGACTTTTCCATGACTTATTTAAAATTACGCATTTTCCATGACATTTCCAGGCCTGGAAAAACATTTTCATAATTCCATGATTTTTCCAGGTTTTCCATGACGCGGGAACCCTGTAAACACGTCTGTGGTCCCAAATTTTAGAATTACATACAGAAGGGATGCTCTTTTTGGAAATGCAAAAGTAAAAAAAAATGACCATGTGTTTTTTTCTTTTAATTGTTTTTGTTATTAAAAAGAAACAATTTTTGTTGGTATTTACCCCATCACCTTGCTGTCACAGCACCTCTCGTCTTAATTTACTGTAAAAGTAGATATTATTTTCTTACTTTGGAAGAGTTTCGTGAAGTTTCGTATGTTTTGTATTTCGCAGACAGCTGAAGTGGGGTAAGCAATTACATGAAGCACAATGCTCCCTCAGTAGCTAGCCAGGCATATACACACTGCCGAAACCAACTCCATGCTACACCAAACAAGAAAAACAAACCAAAGAAAGAACATCGCGAGTTTTTATTTTCACGCTAGCATCGGCAAGCGCGAAATGCGCGAAAATTTCCACACTGCGAAATATTCCACGTTTACAGTTTGAAGAAGAAAGAAGCTGCTACAGGGAGTACAATGTGCCCAGCAATTCATGAAAACAAAATTCTCTGATAATTTGCTGATGGAAGTTAAAACTTTCAGGATCATCATTTTGATCTTTTTCTTACTTTGCTAATTTCTCAGGTGAGAAAGTCGGACCACTGGCCAATCAAAATTCCCTGATTTGAGGGACTTTTCTCTGACTTTTTAAAGTGACTTTTACCTGAGGAGAAAAGGGAGAGTCATTTCCCAGGTTATTTTCTGATTTCCAGTTTGGTGGGGAACCCTGTGACCACATGATTTTCTCTAAAACTTTTACTTGCCTGTAACTGTTTTTACATTAAAACAAACAATAAAATTTTACTTGTTATTCACACCATCATGTTGGTGTCACATTGTCAGTTGTCCGGCAGAAAGGCCCTTGCATATGTATGTTCACGGCAGAAGGGCCTTAACCCGTTGGAGACGATTTGTTTTTGCTTTAACACGCATTTCCCATAGACCTCGTGACGAGAGACCTCGTGACGAGATATCTCGTCACTTGTCTTCAACGGGTTTCTCTAACTTAAAAAACAATTGGCTCTTTTGACATGAAATCAAAGCAGTATGATATTTTTAGATCCTTCTGTCAGTCTGTTAAGTGCAAATATCAAATAAGGCAATATTTCTCAAATTAGAGAAAAATAACTGTGAAGGCCCTTCTGCCGGGAACATATGCTAGGGCCCTTCTGCCGGACAGCTGATGACAGCATGTCCGATACCAGTCTAACTTGAAGAAGCTGCTACATGGATTAGTCCAACAAGGTTCAGGTGGAAGGACAGAGTCACATATATACATATTTCAGATTCAACATGTATTGCAGGGGCCTTTATCCCTCTTTACTTGCCAGTGGCGTACTCCGGAGCAGAGTCCGGACCACCTCATGTCCGAACGTACCAGGGTTGGTCCACCTGACAGCCCTTCCACTGACCTGACCATTCCAAGCTGTGACACTGCAGACTGGTTGTGGCAGCCTCATATGTGAGAAGAATAAGAATACAGGTATCGGTATAATGTGTTCAGCACTTTGTTCATCATCATCCGATTTATAGACTTCTGAAGAACTAACATTAATGCAGAGGTGCCACAGGGAGCAGTCTAAATTTCCTGAAATCCACATGTATGAGAGCGAAGTGACCAAGCCCACAGGAATACGCAAAGTATATTTAAGCTACCTGTTCCCAGACAGGCCCCCAATTTTGTTACCTTCACAACCAAAAGGAATTGCCAAAGAATAATAAAATTCTAAAGATTACACTGAGACTTTACCCTCTTTTGAGAAAATCAGTAAATCCGGAAATTTTCAGAAATACCAGAAATTCCGGAAAATTTTAATTTGTCCAGAAAAATGTGGATATCCAGAAATGTCGGGAAATGTGGCATCTCTGCTAATGGAAATGATACTTCCTGGCGGGTTTTAAGTTAATGAAAGTCTTCTTCATCTCCTCTGTCACCGGTTTCTTGATCTCCACAAACCTCTCTCCCTTCGTCGTACAGACTGTCCCATTGAGATATCTCACCATCTTCTTCTTCTCCTAATAGTAGGCACACAGATAAAGAACAACAATAAAAACATTAAAATAACAAAAATTACCGCAACAATGATTCTGTTTCTTTTTTTAAACATGATTGTTATCAGTGTTGGAGGACTGGAGGCCGCCCTTGGCAGGGTTGGCCGGTAAATACCGGGCAGTAAATACCGGGTGGTAAAATACCGGTATTTACCGGTAAATACCGCCTTGCTATTTTTGACAAAAACGGAAAATACCGGGAAATACTGGGAAATACTATAAAAAAGTTATTTCTTGAAGGATAATAACTCAAAAATGTAGAGATTGTTGTTCAGTAAGTGTGATTCTACACAAAATACAACAAAAAAACTAACTAAACTAATGGTGGGGAACAAGGGACCCATGATTATGATTGGTGGGACAAATTTTCTACACAGCCAAATCAATACTAAAATCTATCAATACTAAATCACCTGCTTATATTTTAAATTTTTTTTAATCATTTCAGTCTGCAAATATCTGAATTGCTCCATAAATCCAGAACACTTAAAATAGCACCCGATTGACAGATGTTGATTTTGTCCCTGTATATTCAGCAAGATGAGGGCTGAACCCCACAATGTAACACCTGAATAATGTACAGTGTAATACTGTATGTATTGGACTGTATGTGAAATAACACTGAATTAAATTATCAAAATTGAAAAGAGGTTTTTCAGAGTCTTTTCATCTGAAATTTATCAATTTAAGGTGGATTTGTGTAAGAAGAGCCCAAATGAACTGCATTAATGGCCTTTTTAGGTGACCTTGTACAACTTCAAGAGTACAAAGCTAGATATTGCCCACGTATTTCGCCAGTTTTCCTGTATTTCCCGGTATTTGCCAGTATTTCCAGTATTCCAGTATTTCGCCGGTGGGAATACAGGTTATTTCCCCGGGAAATTTGCCAACCCTGGCCCTTGGCTCGAGGCCAGACTTTGCCAGTCCTCAGCGTGGGTCAAGGCCGGGTCGAGGCCGCAAGTTTTTATAGAATCTGTTGAATCCAATAAACCCAATCTCATTTGTTTGGCATGCATTTTGAAGTATTTCCAACTAATATTCCATAAAGAATTATGGAAATACTAATATAACTTGAAGCTAAGAACATTCACAACTGATTACTTCAATCTACCCAGCCTGTAAGTTTCACACAGTTCATCAGGTTAGTTGATGTTTCTCTATGTCGCTGTTCTACTGCAACAAGACAGGCACTGTGAAAGTTGATGTCCGTTTATTAGCTAAATGTTCTGATGACAATAATAGTTATAAACATCAAACATTGTTTACTTTATAGTCATCAGCTTTTGCTTTACTTTTTTTGTTTTTTTCAAATTGATAAATTTCAGTAATTGGTTGATTTGAATGAATGGTTGATTGTTGAAAGATTGTAATTGATTGTAGGATTTCAAAGTACATGTAATTTCTAAAAGGTTAAAATTATGCCCTGAAATATTACATTATTTCATAAGTTGGTGACTCGGACTTGGTCTTGGCCTCAGAAGGTTGTGACTACAACACTACAACACTGATTGTTATATTCTAAAAGAAAACGAGACAGTTACGCAATTTCAGACATCATTTCAAAATTATGACATTTCAGGCTCTCAGGCCTTTTTGTCATTTTTCATTGATTTTGAAAGAAATATGCATAAATTAGCATACTTAATGAATTGCAAAATTCTGTGGGGAAATTTGAAAGCCCCTACCAAGTAGTGTTGCACGACTAAGTCGGGAAAAGTCGTAGTCGCGACTGCCTACACGGAGTCGCGACTCCGACTATCGGAACGCAATAGTCGACTTTTTATCACATGTTAATTTGTATTAAAAACTGAGTCAAAAGACGTAAAAATTGAACAGAACTACCAATCATTGTGTCATGGCAAATAATGGCATTGTGTATGTGTACGGCTGCTTGATCTTTTGACTCTTTATTCTTTTCCTTTACGTTTTTCATTGTGAATCGGCCATAATCTTTCATCAAACAGAACTGCCAAAATGTACTTGGATCAGCCTATAATCGTGCAATGCTATCATACATGTGTTGCCGTATACGTTGCACTCACTGCGACTCCGACTGCGACACCCATGCACCCCACACCACCAATCTTGAACACACTATGACGTGAACACCGATAGTCGACTAATAGTCGGAGTCGCGACTATTGGTGGGCGACTAGTCGACTCTCTAAAATGCTGAAGTCATGCAACACTACTACCAAGCCCCATCAGATAAAACTAACAAAATCAAAATCCACCAAGAAATTAAGTAGCATTTTTTGATTTTGAATAAATTTGCATGACTTGACATAATTAAATAATTTCAAAATTCTGTGTAAATGCTTGGATGCCCTGACCTAGCTTTATCAGTCTGAGCAATAACAAACAGGAGCCACCGAAAAATAATGGTCCGAAGTGACGCTTTTTTCAATTATGAATAAATTTGCATAAATTAGCATTTTCAAAATTCTATGTGGTTTTGAAGCCCTTACCAAGCCCTTTCAGATGTATAATTAAAATCTGCCCAGAAATACAGGAAAGTAGCATTTTGTAGTAGTATTTTGTGATTTGGAATAAATTTGCGTAGATTAACATAATTAATGAACTTCCAAATTTTGTGTTGAAGTTTAGAAGCCCCTACTAAACCCTATCAGATATAACAAACAGAATCAAAATCTGCCTAGAAATGATGGAATGGTAGCATTTTTTTGTGATTTTTAATTTGCATAAATTAGCATGATTAATAAACTTTCAAATTCTATGTTGTAGTTTGGTTGCTCCTACTAAGCCCTATCAGATAAAACAAACAAAATCAAAATCTGCCAAGAAATAAAGGAATAGTAGCATTTTCAGAATTTTTTAATTTGCATAAATTAGCATGATTAATAAACTTTATAAATTTTGTGTTGAAGTTTGGTTGCCCGTACCAAGCCCTATCAGATTATACAAACAAAACTAACCCTAGGTCAAGTTTTTTATATTAACTCCACAGCATAGTCTAAATGTGTTAATCCGACTGGCCTTGATTTTGTGACCTGAAATTTTGCTCAAATGATCAGTGATACTTTAAAACTCATATGTCCGGGATTTGCACGTCAGAAAACAACAAAATGAATGAAATCAGTTCAAATCGTTCACAATGTGAAGATTAGTATGAATAAACACCTGTCATAGAACCTTTGTGTAGGATATATAGTTTTGGTGAAAATCTGGACATTTAAACTTCAAAATTTAAATTTTAACGTGCACGGGCCATTTCAAAATTGTCCGATCAGCTGTTAGCCGAAGGTCGCGCGGAGTTTAGCAGTTTAATCATCAGTGTGCTCCGCTGGTCATGCGAACGTACACATAACCGGGATTCGCAATTTGAGCAAAATTTAAACTCGTGGAAAGGACAATATTCTGGTAACATATCGTTATTACTTTTTCTCATAAAACAACAAATGCATGACGTATGGATCTCAAACTTTCAACACGTAAGTACTAAACTATCGTTCGGTGTTGATAATGAAGGGAAGTAATGGACTTGCAAAAATTATGACAAAATCTCAAAAATTGACACCACCGCCCTACAGGTCACTGCCATCAGAAAAGCGGCGCCTATATCTCGCTCATGTTATGCAAAGCCGGCGAGACAAAAACCAATGTGGCCATAAAGGGTCCCCTCATGAGCTTTGACTGAACCTCCCAAATTATCTTTTTTTATACGAAAAATTCTTATTACATTGGGGAGAACATTTACTAGATTAATTTACACTTGAATAATTTGTATTTATTACCTCATTTAACCCCTTGGGCTCGATGCTATACGGCACTGTTGTTCATTGAGAGACGACGCGATTTTTGCGTGATTGACCATGAAGGGAATATAAACCAATGTTTTCTTATAAAATTCCGCACAGAATA
>JZLH01S0620343.1:110674-153706 GCA_001188425.1 Eucidaris tribuloides
TTTGAAAATCGTGGGCTGCATTGGGAACTTTTCAACCCTTTACGTAAACAGGGAGTAGTCTTCAACTTGTGGTGAAACTATCCTAGAATCAAGTAAACTGTGCAAGGATTCTTCTGTGAAAACTTGATAGTCAAAGGTTGACTCGTTCTATTATAATTTAGATTCCATCTGTATGCCTTGTGACAGACAAATCTGTTGTGTAGTGTTCTACGGGATGTATTTTTATCGGGGCTAGAGAAAACAAAATGCTAGTTTGTTTATGCTTGATTCGGCTTAAGTAAACAGTTCAAGATAAGTCCTTCCAGCCAGGAGATGCATTCCAGCTGGTGTATCCACTGATGTATCTTTCAACCAGTTTGGTTCCAGAGACATTTTTTGTTTCTCCCAATCAGGTGACTGCCCTTTAAGTTTAGAGAAGTGAAAATGCTACTGCATTTGCTCAGAGCAGGGAGTTCTATAACAACTCCCTGCTCAGAGTTGAAAGACGATGATCACTACGCGATCTCCATCATTCTATAGACAAGTGTTCTCTTACAAAAAAAACGAGTGAAATTGTTCACCCTTTAAGAAGTGAATGTCAAAAAAGAGTGAATTTAGCGTGTTTAGAGTGATTTTTGAGTAAATTTCGAGTGAACTTGAGTGATTTTTACTCATTTTCGAATGACCTCAGGGATCACTTGGGGATTCCGAGTGATGTCACTCCAAAATGAGTGAAACACACACGTATTCACTTTAAATTCACTCTTTTTTGACATTTACTCTTTAAAGAGTGAACAATTTCACTCGTGTTTTTTAGGAGAGTGGAAAATAGGAAACGCATCCATCAAAATACCGACGCATTCTATTAGTTCCCTCCCTATACGGCAGTTTGGTGACCGACATGATGTGGTCCGATTAAGTCACGGGCTTCGTGTATTCAATTAATTCAATACAGTGGAACAATGTGAAGCAACGGCACACCGTCTTAATGTCCGGAGGCGGGCAATGTATGCCCCTTTGGGTCCAACTGTACACACCAAGAATAATAGGATCAACTTTGCACCTTCAGCAATGTCACACTGGGAGCACCTCTACGTGTGCAACTTTGCACTATTCACACTGAGTGCATCTTTTAAGGTGCAACTTTGCACCTTAAAAGGCCGAAAACGTGCAAAGTTGAACCTATTTTTCTCAGTGTGTACCTTCCTGAATATTACCTTCGGATTGATGGATTGGCGTTTGCAAAGTCCTTTTAGTGTCTTAGCACCCTAACAGAACTTTTAATGGGGTAAATTGGGGGAACATGAGCCCCAGGTTCCCTCATTGCAGTTGCACCTTGGGTGTCGTGTTACTACTTTAAAGATTGTGTTCATGATTTGAACATCCGAACATGAGCTTATCGAGGATGTTACTAAGATACCCTTATAAAGTCGCGTATCTTATAACACATAGTAGTGGAGAGAAAAATAGTTTGGGTGAAAATATAGATATTGTCGCTTGTCCGGCAGAAGGGCCTTAACAGTAAATTATCTCTCATTTAAGAAATGTTGCCTTATTGTGAAAAGGGCCAATGGTTTTCAAGTTAGAGATAATTTGGGGTTAAGGCCTTTCTGCCTAGAACATAATGCTAGGGCCTTTCTGGCTGACAAGCGACGATATTTAGGCGGTTGCAACATGTGAAGGTCCATTATTTTGTACTTTCATTGCCTGTGGGGTGTTCGACTTTATCAGGGTATTTTGGTGACGGGTCACAAATAAACTAACAAAGTATAATGTAACGAATCACATGAATCGTCGGCTTTTGGGGTCAGGATTCGTGAAAATATGCGCTGATAAACTTCAAGCAGAATGACACCGACCCCGGGGGGGGGCGGGTCGCTCTCCAGACGCCTGTATTCCCACCCGTGTCCAGACAATCCTCAGCAGAATGCACCCTAAACGGCGAACCTACATTACCAAATTTGTGACCCTTAAATGGCCACTTAACGCATGCAGAAAAGCTACCCTAAACGGGCGTCGTAACCGTCGCCACGACTCCCATAAAATCCACTCATTTTGATACCCTAAGTGGTCGTAACCGGAAATCCATAATTTTAACACCCTAAGTGCCGTAAACAGTGAAATCAACTACTTTTTCCCTACCCAACTGTCTTTCTCATTTAAAACATTGTTGACATTGCAGAACCCGAAATGTTCAATCAACAATTCATTTATAATTTTCCTTATTAAAAAAAACGTTCATTTTGGAGATGTTAATAGATGTACTCAAATTTGTACCCTAAATCCGTAATCTACAAACCAAATTAGTAACCCTAAATGCAATGAATCGTGAGAAAAGCGCTACCTAGCGGGATTGTAAGGATGAGTGAAAAAGCTACCCTTTTTCCAAAAGACGTCGGACGACCGTCCGAAGGCTGGAAAAGGCACCTTACGACGTTTTTCTGGACGCGGGTGCGTAGCAGGCGGTGGAGAGCGACCCCCCGGGCAAACCGACGTAACGACGCTCACTGAATTTGAATACCACACCGGCGTTAAACTAGTCTGATATCCAGACCTGATTTGCATATTATTTAGTGCTAGTGAAAATTGAATACCTGCTTATGAAAGCCCACAAGGTCAAACACTCACACCAGTGCAGTTGGATGATTGTCAGACAATTTTCTTGTCGGGCAATCTTTGCTAGGTTTATATTCAAAATCATTGGGTAGAAGCTACATCTACACGTAATGTCTCGTTGCGTGCCTATGCAAAGGCCGTTAACTCTATGTCGTGTGCCTATGTAAAGGCCATTAACTGTATTCATCATGTATATTAGCGGCCTTTGTGCAGACACACGACATGCAGTTAACGGCGTTTGCAAAGACGCAAGACGGTATGAATCCCAGACTACCGTTACAAAATACAACTCGTGCAACGGCTCAATTTTAAATGATTTTTGTTTATATTCTACCACGTATTACCTCCAAATTTTGAACACTGTATTTTGTATGTAACTTTTTTATTTGGATCAAATTTGAGCAGGATTGGTGGGAAAATTAAATATATAGCCTTTAAATTTAGAGGCCTACACTCTAAACTCTTTCAATAATTGTGTTCTCGCCCCGGATCCATAATGGTGTTATTTTGTCATTGCAGATAATTGGGTGCAAAAGCATATTTTCTGTGATGTACTGATGGTTAGGATTGCATTTAGGTGATAACCTGATTAGATGTAATGCCACCTCCTCGACACTATCGATAAATTATTTTAAATTGGTACTTTAAATTTAGTGTCAAAATGTGCCACCAATTTACTCTATATTCATTGCATTTAGTGACATGGTTTATCCTGTGATACATGTCTTGCGAATTAAATCGCCCCAGCTACGTTGTATATAAAATATAAAATATATCAATTTATAAATACATAAATATACATAAAGCTAATATGCAATATATACAATCACTAAGGATTGGGATTTGCTCAAAGACAGCGGCTGTGTATGTTATTTCCGCAAATCTATCACGTTAAAATGAGATAGAATACTCACCAACTCCTGACAAAAAAAATCACGTAATAATTTCGTTTTGATAATAACGGTATTCCCATGTTTTCAAACCCTTTTTCTAGTGAAACGAAACGTTAATGTTCTGAATACTTTTAAGAGTATAACAAATTCTTATTATCATTTAAATTTCTTGCCAATAGCTGTTAGAATTAATAAGCAGGTGTAAATGAAAAATAAGCATAGAATAAATCTCTAGGAATTTACAGCTTTCCTGAATAAAAAGGTGAGATCTTTTAACTAGTATTCCATACGCAGCTGTCCGCTCACATTTTAAGTAAAGCGCACAAAATCCCTTATAATCATGTGTATTCTTAGACAACACCTGTTAAAAAATGAAGGAACAGAAGAAAATGAATAAAAAAATAAACCTTTCGGAAATTACAGCTTTCCTACATATCGAGGTGGATCTATTACAAAGTGCTCTGAACATTTTTTCGCCCATATATATTTTACTTTTCTCATTTGTCATAATCCTGAACATTTTTAACAGCTGTTTAAAAAAATGAAGAAACAGGAGCAAATGGGTACAAAAAATAAATCGCTCGGAAATCACAGCTTTCCCAAATTACCGGGATCTTATCAGTGCATTATATATGCTAATTCACGACAGCCTTTGCAAGGGGTTCATTTCTTAAAGTGCTTACAGTTCTAACGGCAAAATCAAACCATGATAGACAAGTTACTACCCTATCCAAGCAGTCCGCATCGCAAACTACTTATTATTCATTCATCTAACGTTTTGGAATAATAATCCTTATTCTGGAAATCGACTAAAATTTATTTCATTGTGAAAAAATGTTATGTTAAGGTGTACAAAATTGCTATGCTACTTTGAATACCGTAGCGAAGGTTCCCTAAATCATTTTGTTACCAAAAATATATTCAGATTACAAAAAAGTCAAAGCACGGAGTGAACTTTAACTCTTATGGTGTCAATGGAATATGAACCACACAATACACAAAATGTCCACAGATCTAGGGTCATGGGAGACTGAGGGTTTGTAGAATTGTATTTGATTGTATTGATTTGATTTGATTTTAATTTCATTTTTCATCAAATTAAATACTAAATATAAGTACGTCAACATAATTATAAACATACTATAAACACATTAAGATGTAATAATTATCAAAATTAAGTTTAGCAAAGAAAACAAGACAAACATGCATGCAGACTACGTAATTATCTTTAACATACACAAAGGAAAATTGAACAAAAAATGTAAATTAACAAAACAGAATAATGGAAATGGAGGGTCCTCTAAAAAGTTAAGCTTGTATTTCCTGTACATAATGACCTAAAAGTTGTTCTTATTTTTCGTCAGTGATCTTATTCTACATCGTTGGATTTTTATTAGTTTGCTGGTGTAATTTTGTATTTTAGGGTTAGGTTTATTCTTTATAAAAAAGATCGAATTTCATTATGTCCTCCACTCTGTTTAACCAAGTCAATACCATGGCAACAAAGCACTGTACACTATGATATTCTGAATGTGGCACAGAAAATTTGTTTTCAGGTCTTCTTGTATTTGTTTGTATCTCTCTTTACTGCAACCTGCTGTATAGGATATCTAATGAGTGTAATATGCATGATTATGGTCGTATGTAAAGGTGAAATTTGTTGCGTTTTAATCTCATTTGCACTGTATGATTTGCTTTGATTGATCCATGTTGTTACAAGCTGTTCTTTAATTAATCTTCGTTTCAAATCATATTTGCATTTCTTGAGTTTATATTGCACGTATTCACTTATGGTTATAAAAATGAAGAATTACGTGGGATTTCAAATGACCCACTTCGGCTGAAAAGTGCACTCTCCCATTCTGCGCACTTTGAGATTTGTCACGACATTACGTATTTGGGCTTCCTTTCCATGTGATAACATCTTTTAAATGACATACTGTCACGTTTGCTTTGATTTAAAGAAATAACATCTTGCTTTTCGACTTTGCCACTCAATCAGTACATATAAGCTGTTGATAAAATTCGATAAAATCATGAATTCACTAATTTGATTGAATTGTTGCCTCATTTTGATCATATCGATCCTTATTGCGTGAGAAAAGGAATTAACGCCAAAAGATTTGAATGCAGTTTGATGAGAATATAAGTTTGCTGGAAAAAAAAATCTTCTCATTTTCTCAAAAAAAGTTAAGAAAAACAACACGAATCTGATGAGGCCGTATGATGAACTGATTATTTTGTATTGGTCGCCCACATTATGTCAAGGAGGAGTCCACAGCACCAACTTTTGTGAAACATTTCAAAATCGCTTTAGTCGGAGTTTCAGATTGCCAAATAAGCAGGTGCATTCAATTCTAATTAACATTCTAAATATACATTTTCACGCAGTTTACAATAAAATTAATTAAAAACTTGGACACAATTTTGGGAAAATGATTTACAAAAAAGTTTAGCGTGCATTTATTCAGGCTATGATATTTCCTGTACAGATGTAGCGAATTAAACCTTTTTTAAAATTCGCGATAATATCAATATTAATAACTAGAAAGAACAGAACGAAACAGGTAGTATGTAATTAAATGTAATTATTGTAACTGGGCTTTGGATGTATTTTTTGGAAAAGAATCTTTATATGTATATGCATGTGAGAATAAAGGAAACATAAAAATAGTGAGGGCAAAATAAATGCTCGACATGCAAATGTTCAGACAAATCTGGCACATCTGAAATTGCCATTATTTCGGGAAATGTTAAAGACACCATTTAACACTGAGAAGCTTAAATTAAAAGTGTCAAAATGTGACACTTGAGCTACAAAATGTCCTTGAATGGACAAATAATCATACTTGAATACAAAACCTTTTAAAGTTATACTGCTGATATGGCATGATATGAATGGATGAAGATCACCCTTGTCTTGTGTATATGCGATAAACTCTTAAATCGTCGTGTGCTAATGCATACGCCGTTAACTGTATGCCGTGTGCCTTTGGAAGGCCGCTAATGTTATACATAATGAATGCAGTTAACGGCCTTTGCATAGGCACACGACATGCAGTTAACGGCCTTTGTACAGGCACACGACGAAATGTAACATAACCGTCTATGAGAAAAAATGGACTTAGCATAGAAACTGGGTATTCATAGATTTTCACTCTTTAAAGTGATAGGCTAACATTGTGGAGCTTCAATTTAAAAAAAATGTCAAATTTTGATGTCTGAACTACATAGTAGTGTTCATATGGACAAATAAACACCCTAGAATAAAAAAGTTTGGAAAGTTACACTGCCAATGGCAAGTTATACATGAATAAACAATTAAAACTCGGGGCGAGTTTAAATAGCGTTGGTGTACACACAGTAAGTCTATGGGAGAAAATGGGCAGGTGAATCCGATCAACTTACGATTTTCACTTTTTTAAAGCTCTAAATAATCATTTTGAAATACAATTCTTTCAGGGCTTCAGTTTTAGACCTTATCAAAGACAATGGTAGCATGGGGAATCATGTAGCTCAGATTTTTTTAACTGTGGTAAATGTTAGCCAATGATCTTTTGGAACAAGGAGCTTCATTGCTTTGAAGTATTTTTTTGTGCAGGATTTAATTTTATACTTTATCATCTATACGTTTAGGAAATGGGATTATGTATCTCAGAAATTTTACCCTGTGATTATTGTTCAATTATGCTTTTAACATCGGAAAATTAGTACAAATAAAAATTTATCGATTGAAGTGTGTGCGTACTCAGGCAGCCCTCTTTTTCCCCTCACATAGCTATGTAAGCTACGTTGTTCTTTTTTTTTATAATCTAATCATTTCATTGTAATGGTCTTGTGTATCCTTATGAAGATTATTCGATAGCATACTCTCCTTTTGAAGAAGCATCCTTTTGTTTTAAAGGCAGTGAATATCTTTTGCATACCTAAAACACTCTGGTATATAGGCAAAATATTTCATACCCCTCGTATGATTATGAATTATAAATCATACAACAGTACAATTAAGAATAACGTATTTTTTTCCAAGAGTTGAAATTGTAGTATTGATAGAATTTTAAAATTATCTTGCTTGAGATTAGAGTCATGAAGTCATATACTATTAAAAATGAGGTACTGTTTTTTCTTCAAGAATTGAAATTGTGGTATTGATATAACTCCAAATAATTTTGCACGAGGTTAGCAACAACAACAACAACAACAACAACAACAACAACAAAATGTTAAGCAGATTTTTCTTCTTTAACCGGATGCAATAGCAATGGCATGATATCACTGCCTGACCTTCCTGTTGAACATTCAGAGTTATTTCTCAGCCTTCGTACGCTCTTCACATGAACATGCACACTCAAATTATCTTTCACTCACTCTCTCCCTGTTGCACTCTCTTAGACCTTAAAGATTGCTGTCAGATGCAGCAATGAACGCTTCTACTTCCTGGCTATCCGGAGGCGCACTTCTATAATACACTGGCATTACCACTAAGGAAGATAATTATTATGATATCTTCTCGAGGCATAATTTAAAAAAAGGAGCTTGTGCACGAAAATAATCAGCCCCAGGCCAGAGGAAGCGGCACTCTAGTCAATGAAGTGTCACACGCTTCACAGTAATGATGCCTGTGGCATGTGTATTTACGTATATCATATGCGTGTGTTAAAGGCTCGCATGACAGGATATCACCTTCACTGCAAAATTTGTGGTCAGAGTTTTCACTTACAAATATTTCTACTTACGTTCTCATTTTTCTACTCTTCTTCAGTCTTTTCCTTTTGTTTCCTCTTTTAAGTTCTTTCTTTCTTTCATCTTTTTTCTTCTTTTCTCATTCTCTTCCCCGCCTTTTTTCTTCGTCTTGTTCTTCCCCTTCTTGTTCTTAGTCTTTCTTCTTCTTCTTTTTCTTCTTCTTCTTCTTCTTCTTCTTCTTCTTCTTCTTCTTCTTCTTCTTCTTCTTCTTCTTCTCCTCCTCCTCCTCCTCCTCCACCGCATTATCACCATCTTCTCTTTTGTTTTTCTTCTTCTTACATTTCTTTGTCTCTCTCTTCTACTGCCTCCTCCTCCTCTTCTTTCTGGAAATCGTACCAACAATCGAAGTAGAAGTAAATACGTCAGGGGTTATTAAAAATACCATTGTTGTAGTCTTTAACATCTACATTAACTGTCAATAATGAAATTTTGATCTGGCATGTCTGAAAAAAAAGTGGCAGGAAAAAAACTCTGGTTTTTATTCACCAACATCATCCACTTGGAAGTGCTAAAAGCTGGAAATACCTCTTGGCTTTCACGTTGTTAAATGTATGTGTGAGTGAGTGAGTGAGTGAGTGAGTGTGTGTGTGTGTGTGTGTGTGTGTGTGTGTGTGTGTGTGTGTGTGTGGCTTGAGTTTTGTGTTTTGGTAGTGCAGTGTGCGACAAAATGTGTTTGGTGTGGAATGTGTGTTGTGACGATGGGGGAGTGTGCGGGCTGTCTAGTTTTGCACGCGCGCGCAGTACGTTGTGATGTCGGGTATGTGCGCGCGCGTTTTGTGTGGCGGGTATGTGGTGTGTGTGTGTGTTTTCTTACTGTGTGTGTAGGTGTGTGTTGTTTGGGTGGGTGGGTGTGCGTGTGTGTGTGAGGGGGGGGGGGTAAATCATCATTGGGGAGGGGCATGAACTTCCTCAATGTAATTGCGTGTGTGCGTGCGTGTTTCGTGATACACTAACCTTAGATTGAACTCTACAATAATGATTTTGTTAAATGTTAAACAAATTTAAGACAAACCCTTCCAGCGTAGACATATACTCTAAGTTAGTGTATAGATTGGTTTAATGTTTTAACCCCTTTGGTTCTTCAGACATTTTCAAATGCTTTCAATCATGAGTTGTCATTCTCTTTTGAAACGGCATGCTTATCCCAATTGTCATATTTTCGTATTTTAATATATAAGTTATTATTTTCATAGATAAATATACAATTCTACTATTATATGCAGGTTGGCCCAGAAAGAGCGCAACACACGCCATTGTTAATTTCTTCACATCATCGAAAAAATACCATTGTTTTTTGTTTCATTGGGTAAAACATTATTACCAGCAGAATGATACCATGATCATTGATTTTGAGTTAAGCATTTGAATCCCAGGGCCAGATTTGCGACTTTTTCAACCCCTGCCATCCTCGGAACACCGATAGATTCTCGAGTCACAGCGTGCCATAGAATAAGCTGCGCAGACAAACCACAATGACAATGGGAGCCACACTTTACATTGTTTTCCTTACCGAAGTGAAGGTAGTCGTGCCTTTCGTCTGCGCAGCTTATTTCATGGCAACGCAAGAACATCTCTGCGTTTCGAGAACAGTTGGAGTTAAAAAGTAGCAAACTCAAAAGAAGAAGAAGAGATAATTATTGTCTCAGAAACATAGGTGTATGAGACGGGGGGGGGGGGTGGGCACTGTGCTCCTCAAAGTTTTCACAACTGAAACAGCGCACTGTCAAAAATATTCCAAGCTGCAGTGTCAAATTAACACCAAGAAGTGCCAGATGATCACTTTTCTACACCATGATCACTTTTCTACACCATCAGAGTGTAGTTTCAACACCTCTCGGTGTGGTGTTCTATTGAAGTTGGAGCGGTATTAGATTTAACAACCGTGGTGTCAAATCTAACATTGCTCGTTTTGCAGTGAAGGAAGGACGTCATAACTCCTAATGTCAACCTCAACACCGAGGGCCTGTTGCATACAACTTTTACCAGAGAAAAAGACGGTGGTTATTTAGCCGGAGTTGGTAAAATCAATGGTATAAACATTTTTACCAAAGATATATCGCTGGTTAAAGTTTTATGCAAGAGACACCAGGCCTGATTAACATTAGTTGATCTAACCGATCTTGGTGTTATTACAACACCAACATCGGAGTTCAACATCAAATTTGAAGTTAACCAATATTCCCCATAACATGAGTTAGGGGCGGTTCCCCGGGAAGGGGGGGGGGCCTTATGTTTTCAAAGTTATTAAAACGACGGGCATTTGACTGTTTTCGACAATTTAGCTCCCCCTAATGTTGTTGATTTGGCTGGTAAAAAAACATACAATTGACGGGCAAAAAATGCTTTTTGTTGTCGTCGGCTCCCTTCCTCCCGTTTGTCGGATGCTGTTTGGCTTGCAGTTTGGCTGGTAAAAAAATTGGCGGGCAAAATTTTCCCCAACAGATTTCACCCTCCGAAGACTTTATTCTGGCGCCGTCCCTGACACGAGTCAGTCCTCCTTTGTTATTACTCACCCCCTGCCCAAGTGTTGCAGGGAAATATACATATAGGCGATGACTTTGCTCAAATCAATAAAAAGAAGTGATTCACCAAACGTGTTACGCGTACAGAGTGAACTGCAGCTTTATTACGCGAACCAAACGTACTCTGTAGTTGTTATCTTAACAAGATGTGAACACAGTTTGCATTTGGTATTTTGCCAGTGTCTTTGTAGGAATGGTAGAGGATGGCAAATAGTGTTGCCCGTGATAGGAGCATACATCTGTCAGAGATCAAATTCGGTGCCACCCATATTTAAAGGGTAAAAGGAACAAGGTATATCTGATTTCGATTCTTATCATTTTTTGGCCCGAAAATGAAGGCCCTTTGCTATTATCATGGTGACTGGTTGTATTGCAAAAGTATGTGCGTATGTAAGTTGATTGAACATCTAAAAACATTTTCGATTAACCCACTGGGCTCGATGCTTAGCGGCACTATTATTCATTGAGAGACGACGCGGTTTGTACGTGGTTGACTTTCAAGGGAATGTAAACCCATGTTTTCATATATAAAATTCTTAACAAAATATTAAGTGTCTTACTTTATACTTGCCACAAATGAATAGTTTTTGGATAGACGCATTAAGAAATAAAAATCTACAGTTTATATAGTGTTCGACCAAATGTTTTGTCATATTGGATGTGATTCTATAAAACCCCGTCATCTCAAAGGGGTTAAAGAACACAAATTGAAAAACAAAAATCTCAACAAAGAAATTATCACATTTTCTCCATGAATGTGAAAGTGAATTTGGCTCTTCGCAAGCGCACTATTTATTTGCGATCGAAGGGAGAGTCATACCAAAATGTTCGACATACGAGTTATGGTATCTTTACAGCGATCTCATTTTAAATGACCTCGCAACGCAACTTTGTCCGTTATTAGCACACGATATGTGCACTTGTATCACTTTACAGCGCACCGTCCGTTAAGTGATAGTGACGAATCACTTCCTCAGACATCAGAAATGCATCCACTCCCCAAAGTGGTCTGAACTCCGCTTCCAGAGTGGTGGCTCTATACATCAAGCACGGCTTAACGTTCTCGTGTTTCATCTCATCTCTGCCGGAAGGTCATTGGAACAAAGGTTAATAGGACGTCACAGCTGTGGGAATCGCAGCGGATGCTAGCCGGGAGGGAGGGATGGGTAAGGGGTAAGAGGTAAGGGGTGAGGGGAACAGTCTCTCTCCTATTACATGTACCTTTGAAATTAATCTAATCAGTCTTTCTCTTTCTGTTATCTCTTATATTCTTGGCAAGTCACTTACCTACATGTTTATGCAATTTTTAAAATTACATATCGTCTTGCCGCTGGCAAAAGGGCGTTCACAAATGCTTTAAGCAGAAGGCCGTTAAAATTTCATTGCCTCTAGTTTGAAAACCATTGACTTATTTCGCATGAAATCAAAGCCTTTTGATCTTTTTAGGACTTCCTGTTAGTCCCTTAAGTGAATATATCAAATTAGCGGATGATTGTTAAATTAGAGGCAATTAACTGTAGGCCTACGTTAACGCCCTTCTGCTTGGAGCACATCTTAATGCTATTTTGCCAGCGGCACGTTGATGTCATCGTTGAGGTAAAACAAAATGTGTGTAAAAATTGAAGAGTTTCACAGCAAAAGCCAATAAACGCCATTTTTCATTTTTTTTTAAATGGTAAGCAAAATGGTTAATAGGGAGAGGGCTACTTGGCGTACATTTTCATTTTTTCCAAAATTCACTTTAACGTCTATTTCCGTGATTTCGAAAACACGGTTTCATGGCAAAACCCAGTAAACGCCACCTGACTTTCATGCCAAAACCCAATAAATCCACTCAACCAATCAGCGTACATATCATTCTCAACATGGCGGCACCCTTATAACTCTGCAAACGCACAGTGACCCAAGGCAGGCCAAGTGCATGATAGCATTTTTTTCAAAAATTCACCAAAACCTAGGATTTGGTGATTTTGAGAAAAAAAAGGTTTCATGGCAAAACCCAATATATCCACATGGTTTCATGGCAAAACCCAATAAATCCACATGACGTTCATGTCAAAACCCAATAAATCCACTTGGCCAATCACCGTGCATATCACACCCAACATGGCGGCGCCCTGAAACTCTACAATTGCAAAGTGACCTCAGGCAGGCCAGGCGCGCGCTAGCATGCAGTCCACGGAAAAAAACATTGATTAGATGCTCCGTTTCGCCTCCTTTATCGGAATTCAATATGGATATATGGCATTTTGCAAAGAAACGATTAATGGATATATGGCATTTTGCCATTAAATTGCAATTAAAGCAATTAATTTTGGTAAAATGCCTTGTAGATTTATGTAAATTTGCCATTGTAATGGTATCATTACATACAAACGTTTAACCTAAGTTGAGATTTCTACCATGCTCTATATTTGCACAGTAAAACAACGTCTTTTATCTCAGTTTGCTATAATGGATTTATTGGGTTTTGCTATGAAACTCTTCAATTTTACTTTTCATTTTAGGTTCAGAGGAGGAAGCAAAAATCGGGGTTGCCTTAAAAGTAACGCATTGGATAGTCTTAAATGGCATAGGCATGATTGAGAGAAGTAAAAAATACCATAAGAACCAGATAGGTTGAAACATATACGCACTACCAAAATAGACTCCAGCTGGAGAGTATTTCCTGGCTTACGTACGTGTCTTACACTCACACACACACACACACACACACACACACACACACACACACACACACACACACACACACACACACACACACACACACACACACACACACACACACACACAAGAGACGATATGACTTGTTAAAGCTGATCAGGAAAGAATGGCACATAATGCGATCAGATGAAAAACGAAATTGGGAGGTTATTAGTGACAGATTACAATGAGAAACTTTGTAAACATTTTAATGCCTTCTTTCCTGCGGAAATGTTTTAACAACCAAAAATTCAGCATTGCTGTTATTGCTAAAATAACAGGTTTCGGCTTTGGTCTACTCGCTAGTTCTTCCAATACGAAATTCCTGAAATATCCGTAGTCTTAATCATTAATCGTTTCCAAATTTAACCATAAATCATGGATTGTCACTCTTCTTTCAAAACTTATCCCTTATCTTAAAGTGATAGGCTAACATTGTGGAGCTCCAATTTAAAAAAAAATTAAACTTTGATATCTGAGCTACATAGTTGTGTTCAAATGGACAAATACACACCCCATAATACAAAAGTTTGGAAAGTTATGCTGCCAATGGCAAGGTATGCATGAATAAACAATATCTACTCCGGTGGATGATAAAATAGCCTAGTTCTGCACACAGTAAGTCTATGGGAGAAAATGGGCAGGTGAATCTGGTCAAATTGAATGCTTGTAGATTTTCACTTTTTTAAAGCACTAAATCATCATTTTGTTTTTTTTTCAGGGCTTCATGTTTAGACCTTATCAAAGACACTTGGAGCGTGGAGGATTATTTAGCTCACATTTTTTTTTTTAAACTGCGGTAAATGTTAGCCAGTAGCTTTACATCTCAACACCAAAACATTAACTAATTTGATGGGAATTATATCTTAACACCAACCTTTTCCTCAACCTTAACCATGTTAACAGTAACCTGTACATTAACCTTAAACTTAACCCTTCCTTTATTAAATCAATATGTAAATCATAAATTATAATTAATTAATTTATAAACCCTAATTTTAAATCTGAAAATGGATGACGTTACTCTGAAAGGACATTTTACAAAATCTTTAATACAAAATTACAATTAACCAGAACAGAGACGTTTTGATATATGGTACTTTAGTCTACTTTTTTTTCCAATAGACCTTAAAATAAGTCTCGAAATAGGCAGCAGCAGTCATGACCTTGAGGGCAGCCTTCCGCTTCAGTGTTTTTTCTATAAGCAATCATTAATTAATTCACAAATTCACAGCGCCATCTCCACTTCCGCTGGCAAAGCAACACAATGCATTTCGACGGGCTTAATACACCTAAAGTTTAACTTCCATTCACAGCATTTCAAATGAAAAAAAGCTTAATTTACACAAGATGAAAATCTCTCAAAACCAAAAACGAAATATAGGTTATAATGCGTGGGCAGTGCACAAAAAACAATGACTATTATTGCGTAGTCTGAATAACGTTTGGCACACTATTTTGTTCATTACGTCAAAACGGAGAGGAACTGCTTTGCTTATTTATAGCTTGATTTTTTTTTTAACCTGGGTCCGTGACGTCACTTATCTGTCCTGCATTTCTGACACATAGCCGAGGGACCTCTTGATACTGGTCACCAGCTTACCGTACTTGCAGGCGCAGAGGCTGCACAAATTTCAAGTGGCGCGCGCATCGTTGCATACTGGAGGGCTCTTTGAACGGTGGTAGTCTGCGTACATCTATGTCCCCGTATAGTATATAATTATACGCCCCTCCTGTTTTTGAGCGTGTTTTAAGCGTGTAGCTCGACCAGTGTCTCATTGAAAAATGACGTGGAGGAGAGGATTTATATATTTTTTTCACCTCACCAGCCAAACCAGATCGCTTGTTAAGTAATACCCTTCTTTTTGTTTATATGTTTACAACAAACATCGCATCCGTTAATAATAAAACATTGTTGAAATATATTACGTATTAGTCACACAAAGCAGAAGACAAGATGTCATATCCCCTTACATTACTAATGGTTTGTTCAGCACCATTTGATGAATGCCGTATTTGATATTTCACATGTAATTTTTGAATAATAATCTTTTTGGTAATTTTGAATAATGTATGACGATTGATTTTACTCAGGCTCACATGTTTTTTAAACGACTGCGTGTTTCGCATGTTTTAATGAATATATTACTGATTTCGTATTTATTATGCGATTTACCACGTATGACGCTGAACAAGCCGTTACTAACCCTCCATCTTTCCCGTTTTTTAGTTGATATCTGAATTATACATTATTTAACTCATATCCTGTTTTTTCATAATGCGTATAAAGCCAGTTTCGTCAATTTAAGTGCAAAATTAAGCAGTTTACATGAAGTGAATAACGGTCTATTCAACATCGTTTAATGAACAATGTATTTTACTTGTATTTTAATAGATAATTCGTTTCCCTAGTTTGCATATAATGTAATTGCATAGTAGTGTTATATATTTTGCTGTTAAATATAAATCAGGTAAATTTTAGTTTCTGAACTACATAGCCTGATTCTATATATATGCTTTATACCGGAAATAAATAAAATAAAGATAAATAAATAAATGAATAAATAAATAGATAAATAAATAAATAAATAAATAAATAAATAAATAGGCCTAAATAAATAAATAAATAAATGAATGAATGAATGAATGAATGAATGAATGAATAAATAAATAAATAAATAAATGTAAAACGTATGCTGCACTTTTCGTTAGTTTCATCATGATCGTCTAGCTTTCAGTTACGTTATTGTTAGCTGTGAGGAATCATGTGCCCCTTGTTCTCCACCTGCTATAATATAGGTTAACCGAATTTTATCGAACAGTGCTTAGACAAAGAAAATGACTTAATAAACTGGAAAATCAATTGCAAATCATATATAACTAACCCACTAAAATGACCTTGCAGGAAAAAAAAAACATTAATTGTTCATTCTCGTTTATCCCAAATTTCCTTTAAAAGGAAATTGTTGCGTAACATGCATTAATGTCTATCTCTTTTCGACCAAATTAACGTAAGTTTATGCTTTTTTTTCTGTTGCAGAAACCTCGTAACTTGTGCAAGATATGAGTCTCATATTTATGTTACGTAAAAGCTACCTAATCGTCAATGTAAAGACTTTCAAAGCTTCCATTATAATGAATTGCAATGAATTTCCGTACAATGCAAGACATTATCACAAATTATGTAAAAACATTAATAGTTAGCAGCTTTTTTGTGTTAAAAGTGTTTCATTAACAACTTTGATTTAGACCTAATAAAGATACGTAAAATAAAAACATTTTTTGTTTTAAATGTGGAAGTTGTACGTTGTCAAGTTTTTAAAATATATACGATAAATCGTTTGAAATTGGGCCGTTGCTAAGTTTGTAACTGTAGTCTAGGTTTCAGACGATAAATGTAGGTTTCACTTACTAATTTTGAATTTGGTAGAGTCTAACCCTAGTACAGATAGCTTGACAATCGTCCAACTGCACTGGTGTGAGTTTGTGACCTTGTAAGTTTTGATCAAAAGGTATTCAGTTTTCACTTGATGATGCACGAATCTGGTCTGGCATTCCGACTAGTTTAAGGGCTGCAAAATTCCATAAGCGACGTTACGTCAGTGATTTGTTTAAATTCAGTAAGCGCTCATTTTCCCGAATCCTGACTTTTCAACCCCAGGCGTTCGTGAACGGTCAGGATTTAGAAAATCTGAATCTTGACATGAAAATTATTTTAGCTTATTTGGTCGATAAATTAGTTTTGGGGTGTGCAGGTCATGATCACACTCTTTTACAATGTGATCTGTGCATCAAGACTGCGTTTTTGAACACATTATTATTATTATCATTATCATTATTATTATTTTATTATTATTATTTTATTATTATTATTTTATAATTATCTTTTTATTATTATTGATTTGTCAACATTTCGAATGACAGGGACCAGAAAAGTGAATTTAATCACTGTTACCCTCAGGCATCCAGTCCCAGGTAGTTTTTGCATATGGATATGTGACCACAACCCCCAGGTTTTCACCCTTCTCTTTTCGATAAGTGCGTGAGTTCTTTACGTGCTGAGGTGTTTCTGTCTCAACACGGGACCTCCGGCTTTACGTCCTATCCGAGGGGAATTGTTCCACAAAACCCAAAGAATGTCGAATTGAATCTTACTATAGACTACACTTCTACAAGTTCACTTCCGTGAAAGCAAAAACTATCAATCTTCTCTGGATGTAATTGACCTCATTTGCTGGTCTGAGTAGTTGCTTTTGGCGTAGAACGTGTTCCCAGTGGCGTATCTAGGGATTATGGCGCACGGGGCAAACAGTGAAATTGCGCCTCCCCCTTCCCCCAGCTGCTGCTTCTCTCCGCCTAAACGTATTGACGTACACGTGAGGGAGCAGAGCGACAGAGCGGTAAATTGTCTTTGCAATTGTAACCATCCAAAACGTAATTTCTTGTGCATTTGACCCAGAAAAAAAATTAGCAGGGAACACTGCAATTGAGCGATTTTTTTTATCTAGGAGATTGATAAATGATATTCACTACTTCCTCAAATGAGGCTCAAAATTAGCAAACACTTTCGAGAAATTTAGCAAGGCAACCAAATAGTCAACATTTGTTTTGTTTTTTCCTTGTTTAAATCTCGAAGTTTGGCAAAATGCTATTCTTTTACATTTTATCGTATATTACGGCCCATTATTTAAGAAGAGGTTGATTAAACTTATCAAACAAGGCAACTATGATTACCATTTTGTAAGAATTGCGAACATTTTCTTAAAACAAAATTTTGCAATTGCAAATCATGAAATTGTGAAAGGAAATATGCGAAAGAGCAGAACGACCGAGCTTTAGAAAATTTTCGTATTTTTAACCCTATGAAGCCATTTTTCTAATGCATTTTACCTCATGGACTGGCAAAGAAGGGGCGCATAATCCTTAAGGATCATAATTTTTCTTCCTTCTCTCCCCTTTCTTTTTCTCCCTTTTGCGTTTTTTGCGCCCCCTTTAAAGTGGCGCCCGGGGCACGTGCCCCCTATGCCCCCTTAGGTACGCCACTGCGTGTTCCAGGTACTATAAACGCGCACTGACCACTAATTTAGCGTTTGTAGTCTCACCGAAGATACACAGACCTATCAATTACAAATGGCTTTTTGATGTGATTTCTTGCTGTTCAGGGAATTGTTTTTCTCACTTGATTAAGACGAATATTCAGTGCATGTTAAAATGCAACAGGAGTTCCGAATACGCATACAATCTTGTAGTTCAATAACAAACATTAAGAGTCGTATTTTGTAAAGAAAAAATAAGATAAATAAAGAATGCTGTCTGGAAGCTAATGAAAACAAAGGACATTTATTAAGCTCATCACATCTAGAATAAGTTATCAGATTTTTCATGAAGACATGTTACACATCATCATTCGTATTATTATTCACAAACAAACATATTTATAGTAATATTTCACATTAAAGACACTATATAACATTGTGGAAGCCTCATTTCAAAAACTGTCAAACTTTACTATCTGACATTTCTGACAGTGTTTGGATGGACAAATAAACACCCTAGAATACAAAACTTAAAATCGTTATGCTGTCACTCGAAAAATATGTACAGCTAAAAATCGGCACATGAATTATTCTCAGCTGATAGAAAATTCTGCTACACAGCAGTCTACGGAGAAAAACGAGAATGGTAGCTCGATAATTTTCACTTTTTAAAAGCACTTAACGATCGGGTTTTGAACTGCAATTTTTTCAGGGCTTCATTTTTAGACCTTAGCAGAGACAGTGGTATCATAGGGAATCGTGTGGCTAAGATTTTTTTTAAATACTGGAATCATTGTTATATGATGCCTTTAAGAGTAAGATGTATACATATAGATTGAAATACAATTATGCATGTGTGCGTGTGTGTTTGTGCATGTGTGTGTGTGTGTGTGTGTGTGTGTGTGTGTGTGTGTGTGTAAAAAATTAGTAGTTAAATTAGTGTTTGAGAACCTTTCTTCTTATTTTCACTCTGTGTAAGAGTTAAATTCACAGCAAACAGATTTAAATTAAGAATTTTGTTCGAAATTCACTCTTTTACATATACTTTGAATGCACTCCTCGTATCCTCGTAGAACGTACAGAGTTTATAATAACTTGAGTGTCATGATGTAGCCAAAAACTCGGACTAAAGTATAGCACTATGCAATTACCCCTTCGCTAATTATGGCCAACATTTTTTTTTCTGAAATAGGGCCTATACGTGACAAAACTTTGCATCTGAAAATTATTTTTTTTCGGGAGAGTAGTAGTCTGAACAATGACGTTGCCTTACTAACTACGAGATTACATTAACCCGTTGGAGACTAAGTATGAGTTACCTCGTGTTGGGGTCTATGGAAAATGCGTGTTATTTTGAAATCAGATGGTCTCCTTTCTTTTACACAAAATTGAAACACGAGGATTTGTTACCCCATTAACAACATGTATGGACAGAAGACTCTAATTACATATTGCCCGAGGTTTAACACAAAGTTCCTTCGTTTTAGTATAAGGAATAACCGTTCCTAATTACAGAAAAATATCTTGTAACAAAGAAAATTAAATGTACTTTTTAAGAATAAAAGCTATGACAGTAATTCAGTTTGCTATATTATACTTGTAGAACAGGTTGGTTGACATTAAAAAAAATTGAAATTTACTCACCTAATTTTTGTGAAATGGGGAAAACCATGCTCATTTTCTTTAAATTTGGCCATTTTCTAACAAAAGTGGACATGAGAGTGAAAATTAAAACTTGCAAGAAATCAATACGCTTCAATATTTTTTTGAAACTAGATATCTTAGATGATAGTTTTCCATGAAAATTACGTCAAATAATTTATCATATGTCTTAACACAGTGAATTTAGTACAAGGGTAATTAATGTTAATGTGGGTATTTTTGCATTTTGTCGTGTCACTCACGGCATGTAAGGGGGGACCATTTGCCAGAGAGAGGGGAATGGTTGATTGTGACTACATTATGTTAGATAGGTAATCTCGTTCCACTCCATTATGTCAACTCCCATTCCTATCAGGGATTCAACCTCCCCAGGCCCGCCGGGATAACATCTGTAGAAGGTTGTACAAAAAAGCTTCTCAGCCAAATCATCTCCTACATGATGTGCTCTTTGAGAAAGAAGCTCCACAAAGGCTGAGCTCAAGGAAGCCCCTGCGCCCATTCTTGGAAAACCTGGCGGCAGTAGGCTCCACACCATTTGATGTCCCTGAGAGGCTCAAACCATTCATAGAATCCTGGTCATCTCATCCCCCTGGCAGCAACCTACCCAGAAAGCCTTGGGTGCAGTTGAATAGACTACGTTCAGGTGCTGGCCGTTATGCCGCAAACATGAACAAATGGGGCATCTCAGATTCTGACCTTTGCCCGTGTGGTGAAATCCAGACCCACGAACATGTTGTCAATGTATGTAGAGTAACTGGTCCCCCTTGTCCACTGACAGATATTGATAACCCACAACTAGTGACCTACCTGACTAACTGCCAGTTTTGAAGTTGTAGTTGACATACGAAATAAAAATAATAATATTAAGTAATCTAATTATGCACATCTTTTAAGACTCATGGTACTCTGGTTGAAATCCTACCATAACCGCTAATGGTCATACACCCATGTCCAAAATTTGTCGTGTCACTCACGCACCGTTTTTTTTAATCATAATCATTTGTCCAATTGTAGAATTCAAATCAAACTGGTAATGACACATGCCAGTCCTACATTATATCTAATATGGTAGTCATCATCCATTCATAACCTCCAAGTGGGAAGATGTGAGCCCTTAAGACTCTCAAATTGTCGAAAATGATTGTTTGAAAATGACCATTTGTGAATATCTATTAATTCCAAATAAATAACGTTCACAAAATGGTAGTAACTTTTGAAATCTTTGCAGCAATGTAATAAATAATTACATGATCAGACAGAACATAAAATTATCTATATCTTGTTCACATTTTCCCCATTGTGCATGGGTAAAACGTAATTCCTGATTTAAGTCGGCACTACACACCAAAAGTTACTCAAAGCTCGACACGTTAAGAGGTAATAAGTGTAACAATTTTCCCCACAAAATTTCTAGTAACTTTATAAATCTTTTCAGCACTGTGTTAAAAATATAGACAGAAACAGATTACACCATTACCTAAACATTTGTTTATATTTTCTCTATCGTACTAGTGCAAAACGTTCTGATTTAAGTTGGCACAACACCCAGAAAGTTGTTCAAAGCTCAACACGGTAAGAGTTAATGAGTGTAACTTTTTCACCCATAATTAGACTAATTTCTGTGCACACGATCTCAAAGCCGGAAGACATTGAGACGTAGAACGTGCACCAGAAAACGTAGAAACGAACAATGCAACGTAAACAGGAAGATATATGCCTCAGGAAACATTATCCTACCTAATTACAATGGTTTGCCGACTGTAAGATTCAATAGCAAGGCCTAATTTGTTCGTTACTGTCTAAGAAAATAGACTGTAAGAGAATAGACAGTAAGACTGTCTAAGAGAATAGACAGTAAAAGCTAAAATTAGCCTCGCTATCAAATTCTAAAGAACAGCAGAATCAATCATTTACATTTTGGTAGTGTCTAAAAAAGGTCGTCGCACCTCATATGAGGTTTCAACAACTTTGGTAGACCAAGTATAAAACTTTCACCGACAAAAAGTAAAGTTAAGTAGAAAACACAACTTTCAAGCTTTCTTAAAAATATCACAACAGTTTCTAGGTAATATGGCAGTTATTCTACAATAATACCCACACAAATGAGCATATCTGTGCCAAAGTCCACTCCCAATACGTCGACCATACCTATTTCTTGAAGCGAATACGTTCCACTATTGGGAAATGTTTTGACATTATCCAACTTACAAATATCTGTCGGGCAGAAGCGATGGCCGATCGAAATCACAATTGAAATGCTACTATTTTAGGCCAACAATTCACTGACGTCAAAATAAATTTACTATAAATATGTATGTGACATATATCATCCAGGTTTTGTTGTCTGCATAAAATTTACTCAGTATCTCCGACGCCCCTATAAGCAGTAACCTGAGAAAGATGAAAGTATCGTTCATGATACCAATCTACCAAAGTTTTCAAAGCGACATTTACAGACCATAACCCCCATTCCCCTTTTCATTGACGCACGCGCGAACCTGCACTCGTGTTACCGATTATAATGTCAACCCTTAACTTAAAATTAGCTTTTAATGTCATTGGGGTACACCTGTCGATGCTACAAGCAAGATCAGATAATGAGAATTGCGAAAGAACTTATCTATTTAAAGTAAATAATTAATCATTTATCTCTTTATATAGTGTTCACTTAGAAGCAGCACGGGTCAAATATAACCTTACTACTTAATTTTGGGCGCCCCTTCTTAAATTTGAAATGGGGTTAATAAGAAACAAATTTGTAGTTCAAGGATTAATCGTCTTTGTCTTTATATCGCCCAGAAAATTGTTTCCTTGTATACCTATTAAACTCTCTGTCCCGCCTAAAGATTTACACAGTTGTCATGGGAGTATTTATCATTCACTAACAGCGATTACCATATAAAGTTCAGCCAAATTATTTCACTTCCGATTGGCATCGGAAAATGAGTGGGATTGGTTCCATTCTGCTCTTTCTTCTTAGTTTTTTTTGCTTGCATCCTCCTGCCCACGCGGTTAAGTAAACTAAGACTAAATATAAAAACCGGAGAATCTTGTAGTCGTGTGCTCAAGGGTAATTACTCATTCTTGATGTCGGCTGATACCGGAGAGAGTAAAAAAAAAAAGGTTGGACTACGCTATCGGCTGCCATAATCCCACAGGTGGGAAAAGCTTTGCCAAAAGGGGGAGGGTCACGAAATCAGTGGTGTAGTGAGCATCGGATAAAGCCGGCAGACGACACAGGTCTGGGCTGTCTTGCTTTGATAGATAGTTTGGTGACTCAGGAGTTTTTTCTTCACTCGTTTAAAAATCATCGGATGTGAAGTTTCACGTAAATGGACGATCACCTAAACTCGTTCAATGAGCTCCCGGAGAGCGTGTCTGGCAGGAAAACACTTCACTTGTTGCTTCAAGATTCGGTTTCATGTTTACAGAGCCGGCCAGTGGCAGAGATCTGAGCTAATTGTTGTCATCTCGTTCGCCTGTTTCAACGCCGGTGACAAATACTGATTATTACTTTTATCATTTTTTTTTCTCGTCTACTGGGTTACTTATCGAGTTGGCCCCAATATAGATCGTGGCACTTTATTAAACGCAGCATAGCGGTTGCCATGCAAGGCGGCATTTACTGCAATGGCCAAACGTTGGCATATACACTCATCATCATGTCCGGTAAGTTTTACAATCCAGTTTTTTGTACTTGTGGTTAAAGGCATCGTATAACAATGTTTCCAGTTTTAAAAAAAACCTGAGCTTAATGATTCCTCATGCTACCAGTGTCTCTGATAAGGTCTAAAATTAAGCCCTGAAAAAACTGTCAGTTCAAAACGATTATTAAGTACTTTTAAAAAGTGAAAATCATTGAGCAACCATTCCAGTTCTCTCCCATAGACTGCTATGTGGCAGAATTTTATTGGTGACAGCATAACTGTCTAAACTTGTGTATTTTTAAGTGTTTTTTGTCAATTTAAACACGGTCAGATAAGTCAGATAGCAAAGTTTAACAATTTTTTAAATGGGACTTCCACAATATTATATAGTGTCTTTAAAATTTGTAGGCGTTGTTCAATATTTCACAAGTTTGAAAACAAACATAAATTTGAAGCCGATGTACTCTTTCGTATTAATTTTTCTAAAGTACAATAGGAAAACTTACCAATGGAATTGACGTATTGTAATAATTGTTTTCTTTTATACGTTGGCTTAGTTAGCATTAAGCTAATCTTTAATTGGGAAAGAGATGTTTCTATTATTTTTAATCGTTTGGAATTGACCACATAATATCTTACTACAGTATAATACGTTTAGGTAAATGAATGTGAACTTTGTGAAGGTATTGTATATGTTTATGAGCCGCAACGCTTTGAAGACATTAATGAATATAAAGTGTATAAATTAGGCAAAAGATGATTTACTGGTTTAGACTTGTAAATGTATAGATGTGCAGCTAGAAATAACTTATTATTGAAATAACGTTTGATTTGCTAGATTGGGTTGATATTGACGTAGACTGAATATTCTGTCATCATCGTTTAAATCATTTACAACTGATTACTGAAAAAGACTGAGCTGGCTGAATATTATTATTTTCGGTCGAATGTGAATCACCCAAGTATGTGCGGGCCACAAAAGGCATGTTCATGATATCCACGTACAATAACTTTTGTTTTCATTTTTCTTATTTATAAAACACCCACTCATATACACATGGACGCAAAACAAGGACACGCGGTCTAATAAACGTGTGTATAGGTTAAAGGATGCTTATAAGTTCTACAACTGATTTGATTTCAAAGCATGATTCCATAGTTATTAAAAAGAACCATATTGTTTATTGTTGGACAATATTGTGGTGTGTATAGCAATAATCGCGTGAAGGTAAAAGAGGTTATACTCCCACTGGGTTTATTTCTGGTGCGTTTATATATATCACAGGAGCCTAAGGTAAAAACAAAAATATCTTTTTGATATGAGTATTTTCAGATACGTCAACTATCCTTATTGTGTAGTGTACACAGCCTTGGTGACGTATACCAATATATAATAAAAGTTTTGACCTGCTATACAAAATGGTACACTCTGAAGACATTTTTTTCTTTATAAACCAATATCTCCGTTAAAACAGTTTTGATTTCATTTCATTGTAAAATCTAACTTAACATTATAACTCGACTAAAAAAATTGTTTTCCATTTTCTATCCTTCCACTTTCTTCATTTACCATATTTTAATTTACAGAACAGTAATAACGGAAACGGGCGCTTATCACTTTTTGTTCAGAATTTGTGGAAATTAAGAGGAAATCACACTTGTATATATAAAATTTCCATTTGAGAAAGAAATCCCTCAATAAAGACGCAAAAGGTGCTTAAAATACCATCTTTTTGAGTTCTGGATATTCCATATTTGCATTACAAAAACTGTGACGGAACTCCTAGATAAGGAAGTATTATACAATTTCTACCATTCCCAACTGGAGACTTATTAGTCTGCTCGGCATATTACATTAGAGGGCGTGACATAATTGGCAGATAAAGACACGCCTCTCTAACCAAACTAGTTGAAAGAAAAAGCAATGAATGCACCAGCTGGATTCCATCTCCTGGCTGGACGGATTTATCTTGACTTTAAGTCTTATGAAGCAAGAACATACTACAATGTTGTTTCTATCAAGCCCCGATATAAATAGATCCAATAGAAAGCTACACAACAGGTATATGTCCGATACAAGGCATACTGAGGGCAGTTATTTTAGAACGAGTCAACCTTTAACTTTTGTCAGCAGAATATCTGCATAGTTAAATTGACTCTAGAATACTTTCACCCCTAGCACTACCCTCCAATCATGCCATTTACCTCTAAAGCAAGATTTCTGCAGAAAAGCCACATCAAAGCCCCCTCTATTTTGTAGGTTATGTTCTTCATTTGCACACCAAACCGTTTTCTGAGATTTGATCCAACTGCAGAAATGCACATACGGTGTTCAATATTTGGGATTCATGAAAGGTGCAGTGCCAATTCCGCCACCGTATTCGAGCAACTTTGCAACTTTCAAGGTTATGTGCTCGCCCCAACTCATGGGTTGTAGCAAGTTTGCACCTTTTCAAATTTCATGTATACCACTTAAACAAAGATTGTTCTTGACAACCTAAAAGTTTTTTTTCCGAGGCTCTTCCGACATAGCAAACAAGTAATACATGCAAACCTGATTCCAGCAATTGAAGTTCATTAAAAAGGAGTAGGTAAAAGAATACCTCACCTTGTCTCTATCCTGGGAATAATACATCCGTACCATTACGAAAACTGCGGTTAAGCATCTTTAACACATTTTAATCAGATGCAGATTAGCAACGTCATGACCCTGAGTGTAATGACCTACTGGTTCGAGCATTTGCCTAACGTCCTGAAGGTTGTGGGTTCAAACCCATGGCCGGGTCATACCAAAGACTTTTATTTTATGGTGCACTCCTGCACCTTTTAGGTGCACATTTTCACCTTCCAGATAGGTGCAAAGTTGCACCTTAAAGGTGTTCCCAGTGTGACATTGGTCTGCAATTCTAAAGGTGCAAAGTTGAACCTATATTTCTTAGTGTGTACATTGAAAAAATAATAATTTGAAATTGGGAAATGGTATTTTGTGACGTTAGTTTTGGTTTTCAGATACTGGGTGTAACTTTCACCCACTTATTTTAAATTTAGTAGAATCGAGATGTAGCAAAGATCAGTTAACACTCGTCTAACTGCACATATGTTAGTTCTGACCTTGTAAGTATTGATCAGCACATATTCGGTTTTCACGTGATGATACGCGAATCAGGTCTGGCAGTCAGATCAGTTTAACGCTTGTGTAAAATTCAAATTCAGTCAGCGATGTTACGACAGTTCATTCTATTTAAATTTTATTAGCTCCAACTGTCACAAAACCTGACTTTTCAGACCCAAAGCTTTTGTAAAATGTGAAGACTTATGTGAAAGTTTAGATTACTGGTGATTTTTAGCTTATTTGCACGATAAGCTTATTTCGAGGTGTGGAAATTATGAACACAATCTTTAAGACACAGTTGTATTTAGAATAGTAAAGGAGGCCGCTTTAAAGTACCTGATACAACCTATAAAGACTTTACTGTTACATTTTCCTCTAAAGTGTGGAGCTTCAAGAAAAATTATAGGTTCTATTTCTAACCATTGAATGCAGAGAATGTGACTGGATAAGAACCATTTAATCCTCTTATCCCCGGGCAGTGACAGCTCCAGGCCAAATAAAAAAAGCAACACAGAATTTGATATGTGGGACTAAGACGGCTAATAGGACCTGCATGAATCCGGTGAGAAACAATTTTACTAGGAAATTTATTTTCATTCTCCATGGTCTCACCCAATCATCAACTTTAACTATAAAGCAGGGCTGCCACTCAAATTTTTAATTTCCCCCTACGGCGCATGCGTATTTTCCCCTTCGGGCACAATTTTCCCCCTACGCCTCAATTACCCAATTTTCCCCTACGAACCTACGTTTTTCCCTACAAAAATCCACTTTCCCCTACGATGGTACGTTTTCCCCTACAAAATAACCTTCGTAAATGCAATAAATTGATCACGATTTCCTCGCCGAAGACGGACAAAACTGACAGAAATTTTTTGAAATTCTTCGGGAATTTAAGAAAAATTCTGCAAATTTGTCAAAACCCCCTACATCCCCTACAAATCGTCAAATCCCCCTACTTTTCCCCTACGGAAGGTCATTTTCCCCATAGGCATCCCCTACAACCTACGCTTGGTCAAAATCCCCTAAGGTAGGGGGTTTCCCCTATGAGTGGCAGCCTTGCTATAAAGCAACTCCTTTCATGGAAATAAAGCTCTGATACCCAAGCCTGTCGAACAAATAAAACAGACAAAATATTTCTGGCCAAGACTTAAGCCTTGCCGGGAGAGATAACTTAGAATGAAGTAGGTCGGTCTTTAGATCCTGTACCGAACAAAGCGTTTGAAGGTTTAATATTAACCTGGTGGCTATGGGAACCGGATGTATCATGTATTTAATCTATGCAAATTACTCAATCTTGGAGGCAACAGCTTGGAGAGAGAAAAGAAAGAAGTGGAAATTCAACCTTTGAAATTTAGTCACGAAGTTTGCGACCTTGGTTAAGGTCCCGGCAGACACACTTATGTTAGGAAGGTAAAGAGAAAAGCAGGCTGAACCACCGTGAGTACACCTAAATTAGCCACCCTTGAAGGAAAGAACTGACCCCCTTTTACAGGAAAAACACTATTTTTGCTTCACTGGACTACTTAAACATCCCCTTTAAAGAGGAATGTTTTTTCCGGCGCATGGAGCTGAACTCTTTACACAATATATTCCAGTAGCTTTGTTGGCTACATTTAAATCACCTACATGAGACAAAGGATGAACGCGATTTTTTCCCTTTGATTCCATCTTAAATGGTGAGGTGACATAAGGTACACATGAAGGGAGTACCAAACTTAATCACAGTACACGACGATCCCAGCACCAACATTGTCTGAATAATTTTTACAGTAAACCTAACCACTAGATCTGCTGGATATGCCATCTGATTAAAGGTTTAGTGTTAGATTAGGCTTAGTCTTAATCCAAGGTTTAGGCTCTTAAAAAACTTGACCAAGACTGGTACATTCAGTGGCGATCGAAAGTACTGAAACGCGTTCCATGAAACGATGTTCAAACGCAATGAAACGCAAAGCCAGCGTAGTAAATGTGTGCCTTGCGTTTATTGAAAGGAATTCGTTTCTGGAATCGCGTTTGCACGCGTTCGGAACGTGACGATGCTTTCGGTCCTCTGCAAACTTTTGGGGAAAACATATATTCATCACCATGTGTAGAAGGACTAACAGACCACATTACTAATCATTCATGGCCACCACCATTGCCCGTCATTCGTCCAGTGTATGTAGCCGTACAACGTAACACCAACGCTCTATGCTATGTATAGGCGTGCAAGCAGCCGCTATAAGACGATCACGGATGTACCAAGTGAAGGCGTTGTGAGGGGGTTTCGTGACATTTGCGCCCGCGACAATTACTCAGGCAGCATACTCTAACCCTAACCAGAACTTACCCCGACTCTAACCCAAACCCAACACCTAATTCTAACCCTTACCATTATGCTAGGCAATTCTAACCCTAACTTCATCTTCGAAGATGATATCACCGGAGAAGCTGTCGCCTGAGCAAATGTTGTGTCATCCCTGGATAATATAGTGATTAACTATCCAAACGTTTCCATTTGCAACACTTGTGTCGTTGGGAAAGGCACTTCCTCTGCATAAACATCTCCACCTAGTATGAAGGTACCTGAGAGGACCAAGAAAGGCGTTCGTAGTTGAATTAGCCCCTGAGCGCCTAATAGGTAGCCCTACCAGTAAGACACTTCAGTGACTGGAAGAAGTCTACATTTGTGCTGGCCTGACACGGGTCCAATGACCAGGGAGTAATGTGTGAAGTCTTGTAAGACAGCGTTTTGAAACTCTGACCTTTTACAAAGAACGTGTTTTACCCAAGGGCGTAGGCTGGTTTGGGCACGGGGAGGTGCACATCTTGGGGAGGTGGAACTAAAGTGACATGGAGAGGTGCACATCTTAGGGAAGTGGAACTAAAGTTGAGTAAATCGGGCGTTGAAAGCAGAAAAAGTGGTACAAATTTCGGTTTGCTTTCCAGGAGCGGAACTCCTATGGCTCTGCCGGGGGGGGGGGGTGCACGTGCACCCAGTGCACCCCCAGCCTACGCCCTTGTTACCTTCAGAGATTAACTTCTAACGTTAACTCATTCCTAATACCAACACCATATATAGCACTGAATAATCAAATGGTATCGACCAATGCGTCAGCAAACTTCCGACACGCCGTGTGCCTACTCAAAAGCCGTTAACTTTATGTCGTGTGTCCACGCTAAGGACGCTAATATCATAAATAATGAATACAGTTAATGGCCTTTGCATAGACACTCGACGTACAGTTAACAGCCTTGTATAGGCACATGACGAATATCGGTCCCCCTCCCCAACCTCCTGGGTCTGGTAGGCCGCTTGCAGGTTCCATTTTTCTTGGGTCTTCTTGATCGAGAAATGCTGAAGTATGGAAAACATTTCGTAGTTGTAATAGGGAGTGGAATTTCTGTAAGTCCTCTAAAAAGGCCCGAGATAGAGGTCTAATATCACAAAAAGTATCTGGGGAAATACCCCAGATCGGGGTTAAACAACTTATACCATTACGCGAGGTAGGATGTGTTTTTCAAAATCTAGATATGTGCACGGGTCTGCACTCTTGTATAGCGAGCGCGTGTAGGTTTTGGTACATGGACTGGGGAGGGGCATGCAACTCCTCAATGCAATTAACACGAAAAGCAGGAAAAATGGAAGAAATAGTTACCGTAACGGATTTTTAATATTTTTTTTTCAATAAAGTTTCTCAAGGAAATACCCTTTTAAGATTTCTTTATGGATTTTTTCATAGAATCTAAAGTTTATGTGGATTCAATAATTTTTGCTATTTGCAAGTTTAACGAACTGTTTAATACCTTCACCCATTTTTTTAACGTTAATATTTAAAACAACATAGATATGAAACTCAATGCATTTGTTTTCCACTTAAACACATCTCGAAGCAAGTAAGCACTGTTAAAAATCTACTCTTTATAAAATTGAAGCTCGTGGTGGTTCTCCCCCCACCTGTTATCTCACTGATCTATCTCAGAAAGCATCCTTTGACGCCTTCATAGAAAGAGAAACAAGTTATTTTTGTTTACCCGTTTGACGATTAAAAGTTTGATATCCAAAATATTATCCGAAATAGTTGTCATATATTTAAGCAAAATGCTACAAGCACTAATTGGATTAAATGCAGCAATGCGGGAATTTTTTTGTATATACATAATTGAAACCCTACTATAAAATCACAAGTCAACAAAAATTACAATAGACGACAGTAGAATAAAGCTAATCCCCCAATAACGGACAGATACAAATTCAAAGTATGAAGAGGAAGGTTAAGAGGAGGAGAAGAAGAAGAAAAAGAAGAAGAGGAGGAGGAGGAGGAGGAGGAAGAAGAAGAAGAAGATAAGAAGAACGAGAAGAGAAGAAAGAAGAAGTAAGAGAAGAAAAAGAAAGAAAGAGAAGAAGAAAGAAGAAGAAAAGAAGAACGAGAAAAAGAAGACATAAGAAGAAGACGGAGAAAAAGAAGTAGAGGGAAGAAGCACGACCAAGAACAGAAGAAAAAAGAAGAAATACAAAAAGAAAATCGCGTAAAAGAAGAGGAAAGCTAGACTAATCTTCGGTCTTCCTTTCAAATTTCCACTCTGGTCGAAACGCCACGAATATTACTGAATTGTACTTCTTCTTTAAAAAGAAATGTATCGGATTCTGTGTTAATATTATACAACATTCCACGAAAATATATGTACCCGAAATAATTTTCTGTTACTCATGTGGTTATAAAGATTGTCCGTCCTTTTTACAAGCTGAAATAATAAATTGAAGAAAATATGATGTAAGACCATATATGAAAATATAACACTTGGAAGCTTGCTGTATATGCAAACCTTTCTGCTGTTAAATTTCAAAATTACTTTTTCGTACCACGAAAAAAGTATTAGTCTGTGTTACAGTTCCCACTTTGTTATCGTGTATCCAAAATTTTTATGAAGTACAAAATTGCTAATTTATTGCTTCTGAAGTATAATTATGTTAATAATTTGTGTTGTTAAATTAAATGGTATACAGATAACTCAACAAAGCAACATTTCATCATTTCAACAAACAAAACTGCCAAAAACCTGGGGAATAGACTATTAATCAGGCATCGTTTATGTGCATTATTTGAATTCTACATGACTTATGAATTTTAGATTTTGAACATACAACTTGCCAATCTTGCTCTCGGTTTTGCTAATGTTGTGGTGGTTTTTGTGGTGATTTGCGAAATGGACGGGCTGTCTTTAAGCCTTTTCCGGCTGTCACCTTTTAGGAAGTTAATGGGCGCTTCCTAATACCTTGTTTGTGTCAATTTCAATCCAATCTCGTTACTCGTTCATCACGTCGAGTTTTTAGGACCCTTTAATTGCCTCCAAAGGAAGGACGTCTCTTTTGCACGCTTATAAATCAACATTGTGTAAGTACACTGGGGTATTGTAGAAAATACCGTCTAAGAACCTTTAGCAAATTATAGGAGCTAAAAGCTCAGTGTGGTTGGAATTATAGTGAACGTCATAATTTGATTGAACTTATTGTCTCCTACAGACGAAAATCCCTAGTCTGTTTTTAGACCCTTACAGTGCATGGGTTAGTTAGTCACGTATGATGTGAGATATTTATTTGTAATATGTACCATATGCATTCTTGAACGTTAAAATTCAGATGAATTAGTCTCATGCATATTAGTTCTCATACTGAAGTGACTCAGCACAGTATGCCTAGAACATACACTAAACGGCAATTGTTTTTGCTCATTTTTCAAGTTGTAGGTAGTAACTGATCTTCAGATATCTTTTTGTATATACAGTGCTAAAGTGAACAGTACCCCATGGAGAGTGACAGTAGAGTCAATTTCTGGTATAGGCGGGAGAGCACTATAGCAGACAAACTACATGGGCCAATCTGTGGTTCACATCAGCATAGGATAGCTAGAGTGAAGGGTTGTAACAAAGTAGTTAAATAAGTGATTTAAGGTACTTATGTACTCTGCTTTTGAAGGATTGTGCACCCTTGTCAGAAATATCTCCAACTACATTTTCGGGTAAGCTGTTCCACACAGGTACCGCAGAGTGGATGAAGGTCCTGCTGGTGGAGAGCGTTCTGGAGGTTGGTACTGACAATGCATGGAGAGGCATTGATTGGCTAGCCCGGGTAGCTCTTCTGGCTTTGAAGGGTTCAGGGAGCAACGCTTTAAGGTCTGTAGGGCATGTTGTAGTCTGCATCTTGTATAGGACGGTCACCGCAGCAACTTGGCGTCTATGTTGGAGAGGGAGGATGTTTAGTTTGGAACAAGCTTCTTCTTTGTTTGTGCCTATGATGCGTAGGGCCTTCTTCTGAATAGAGTCAAGCAGACCAAGAGTGGAGGGGCTGGCACTCATCCAGGAAAGTGAGGCATATTCCATCACACTGCGCACCTGAGCTATGTAGACATTAATTGCTCTGCCCTGAATGTCTAGTTTACAAGAAACTTTTCTCAGGACACCCAGCCTTTGTCCTGCCCTGGACATGATGTTGGAAATATGCTTTTTCCAGGTCAACTTGTTGTCAATTTCACAGGCATGACCTTAATAAATATCCAAAGGGTATGGGTGATGTTTTGTTGTGCTGATGGAGGGGTGCAAATGAGATCCCCAGCCTGTAAATAATTGCGTTTATCAAACACAAACGTTTCTAACGCATTCCTTTCGAGGGGAGATGGGATACAGTAATATACATGTGTCGTGTGCCTATGGGGAGGTGTCATGGCTCAGTGGGTAAGACTCGGTTTCTCGACCTAGAGGTCCGAGGTTCGAATCCACGCCGGGCCATGGCGGTTGTGCCCTTGGGTAAGGCACTTTATCCTCATTACCTCGTCCTTCGGATAGGACGTAAAGCCGGGGGTCCCGTGTTGAACACGTAAAAGAACCCACGCACTTCATCGAAAAGTGAAGGGTGAAAATCCGGTGTTGTGGCCACATATCCATACGCAAAACTACCCGGGACTGGATGCCTGAGGGTAACAGTGATTAAGTTCGCTTTTCTGGTCCCTGTCATCCGAGATGATGACGAAGCTATAATAATAATGCAAAGACCATTAACTCTATTCATTATATACTGTACTAGCGGCCTTTGCATAGGCACACGCAATTCAGTTAACGGCTTTGCATAGGCACACGACATACTTATGTCATGGCAGCTTGCCATGTTTCGGGACAGAGTTTTGTTACTAGGACAGGAAAATCTCCAAAGGGGTTGTACAATGTTACTAAAAGTGGAAGAAAGAGCAGAACACATCTTCCATGTATTAAAAAAAAAACCAGTTCAACACTTACAACGTCATCGCATTAAAGAGTGATAGCATGATAGGGAGAAGTAAAAAAAAAATGCCCCAAGAACCAAATCAAACGATTTCCAACACATACCAACACATGTACTGAATGGCTAAGGTATATCTCAAGGCTGGAAGATTTTGTCTTGAATTTGTTTACTTAAGCAGAAACAAACAATAATTTACCAGTAAGTAATTTCCGATTATGACAAAATTCATTCCATCGAAAATTACATAACACACTGTCACATAATTTTCTGGCAAATGTAGAACAAATGTTGTGACCATGACATTCCATAGCAGAAACTGTAAACAGTATACTTGATTCTGAGAGCATTGCGTCCTAAATTGAGGAATATTTCTTATCTTGCCATTTTCCTTTAAAACATTGAAAACCAAACAAAACAAAACAAAATATAGAAGAAGGAAAGACAAAGTAAAATCCGTATGTATGTATTAGCTAACGAAATTTGTTCATCATCCTCGTACACTCTTTAAAGTAGAAAATTTTGAGGAAGTCTTTTCTTGTCCTTAATTTGGGAAAAGGATAAGAATCTTGAAAGAAAATGACAACACCTTTAACCTTCATCACTGAATGGGAGGTAAATTGGTGGGTGTAACTTAAGTGTGGATGACATGAATTAGAATAGTTTAAGGATGGACGGAAGGAAAGATACCAAGCAGCTAACACTTCTATGAACTTCAGTTACGACCACCTTTATTCCGTTTATTAAATGAAAGAAGTCACGGTTTTGAACCTTTTGTATATTCCCAGAATTAGAATTCTAGCAATTCAAGATAGTAGGTACGGTTCACGCGGGGGAAGTATAAATTCGTGATTCTTTTGTTTAATCAACCACTCACCTGCAATGATTCAAAACAATTACTGAGCGATGGTTATTACTTACCTCAATGTCAAGAGATGACGGTCATACCGATAATTTAGATACCTGCTCTGATTTCGACATAACAGAGTGCTGGCATGGGGGGGGGGGGTACTGTCATTACAAGGTGTACACCATGCGCGTGTGAAAAAACGCGTAAAAAGGGTTGTTTCAAGGTCGGGCGTGTACGCGTGTATCAGTGAAAAGGTATATCAAATCGCCAAAATCGGAAAGGCGGTATACATTAACAGAAAGTTTTCCTCAGACTTGAATACTGTCATTAGGTATTCCGGATCAATCGATATACTTGTTAGGTCTTTTTGAAAGTCCATACACGCGCATGGTTGTACACCTTGACAATGGACAGTGCCCTCCCCCCCCACCAGGCCGATGCGCGGATAAATATCAGTGCAATCCATAAGAAGCCGCTCTTATTGCTTTATCTCGCGACCGTCAATGGAGTATAAGTATCTATGTAAAATTAAAGTATTAGAAGCAGTAAAGAGTTAAATTTCTATTTGATGGCCCAGAACGAATTGAGCCTATTCATCTGGTGCGATCAAGAACGAACAACACACAATCAAATGTACTAGTGCTAGCCTCTCTTCATTCGGGCGGAGTGTCAAGTTGCTTCCCCCTCACCTTTAAAGATGGGTTGGAGTTTTGGGATTGTGCAAGTTCCGTTTTCATTAACTTCCTCTTCATTACTCACTACCAAACGGTAGTCTAGTTTCAGTACTTAGCAACATACGCCCCGCTTTTCCGTCCTCCGCTCCCCGATGTTTGGCAAGTCCTGAGATCCATACTCATGAATTTGTTTGTTTTATGGAAACATAACGACATGTTGCCGAATGTGTCTTTCTTGAATTTCAATTTGCCCTACAAATGCCGAATCACGGCTTACTGTGCACCGCTAGAAGAACGAGCGGAGCGCCCGGATTGTCAATCGGTATCTCTTATTTCCCTTCAACGGCGCGACCGTGGTAACGGCTAGCGGGACCATTTCTGACGCGCACGTGCACGTTTGACGTCGCGGATTTCAAATTTGCTCCGAGCATGGAAAAAGGATGAAGTTTAACCGTCCGACTTTCACAAAAATCTCAATATCTTACCCAAGTCTTCTCCGGGAGGTGTTTAATAAGATTATCTTCACATTGGATAGATTTCAGCTGATTTGATTCATATAGATGTTTTTGACGATGCCAATCAATAACCACAATCTTAACCAAACAATCTGACACCAGTGCTAAGACTAATCGCTACATTTCGAACCAAGTCAGTACATCTTCAGATTATTCATATCAATCTTAGTTCCTTAGTAAAAAAAGTTCCATGTGTAGACCTAATAAATGACATGATTTTGCAATTATCAGCGAGCTTTGCTGTACTGCATCGACGAAATGTTGGTTGTTTGTGCGTTTAATTTGAATCTCCCTTAAAATAACAAATCGTCAAACTTTTCATTCCTATGTCATCTTAATCTGGTTCATGCTGAGGACTTTTCAGAAGCCAAAAGATAATTTTTTGGGTAGTTTTGTCATGTTATCTGTAACATTATGTACTCAAGATCCGGTTGTTAGTACCGCATAACCAGAAAGCATTCATATTACTGGATATAAATCTACTGGACTGTACATTATTTCCATATAAGATACATCGCGCGTGATCCTTACGTTAAGAAATTGCGATAATGAGTGGACACATTATTACGAACTTCATATATATCGAAGTGGTTAATTAACACTAATGCCAATATAGTTAAGTGCAGATAAGAGTCACGCAAGCCAGCTCACGTTACAAACGACGTGCGAGGGGGTGTATTGTGCATTCCGCTATCTCTTGTTGGCCCACGTACATCCATTCAAATGATCACACCGTTTGAAATAACAAATTGCTAACGAATAACCCAACCATCCCGCCTACATTACGACCATGTTTGTCAATACGAATATATTTTTAAAGTCGAGAAATACTTAAGTAGTCACGAAAATACTTAAAATCTGACGGAAATATATGTACGTGCAACTTTATTTCCATTTTTTTTCTCCCGAAAGCAATTATCGGTGCACATGTTTGCCGCAGACGAGGTCCCTTTAGAGATTTCACTCCATACCGCATCTCCGTGTTTACATGTGTCCAACACTTTCTAGGGTAATATTAAACAGAATTTTGGTTTTCCTTTCATTTCGTGGTCAGTCGATTGTATATCCCCACCTCATTTGCTGTACCTGCTGATTGATTCGTTGAAATACGGACGAAAACAATTCACTTAGTGGGGAGACTGCGGGGTGGGTGCAAGCAACCTCATAAAAGAAAGTACTACCCACGCAAAACAACTGCTCAATTTTTGATGAAATGAATGAATGCTGTTAGCAAAGAGACTTTATCGATCATTTCACCAAAACAAAAGTTTCATCCTGCGACAAGTTGATTATGCTTAATAATAATTTGCAACATGCATGCGCAAACGAGCAAAAATTACAGTTGTTGGGGCATGACAATATTTTACAAATACGTACGCTGACGTATTTGAAATGTCAGCTTGCTTAGCCCATTGAAGGAACGACGTATTGATTGAAAATAAATGAATTTCGTAATACATGATATAGGTGAAGTCAATATTACAAACACTGTTGTTTGTGATTTGATATAAGATGTTATTGTTTCTTGATTAAATTCTGAGAATTCACGTTTTCTCATGGAATGTTAAATATTCAATAGGTTTGATTCAGGTCATACCCTGAAAATGGTACCATGCGTATAATGTGGTTTTGGCGGACGGTCTGTGACCCGCGGAGGTTTAATCACAGGCCCACTCATATTCTAATAATAGTATAAACTATGCTATTTTAAAGCCGATCTTACTTTAAACTTCACCAATATACACAAATACCGATGGAACATTTTTCCAAGGTCGCTTTTTTGTGGTTTGGTTGCTTGTTTATGTGTGTAGGAGTATTATTTGCACTGGGTAATTTCGATCTCAATTTTTCATCTATTGGCAGATTTTAAGTGACTCATGTGTAACCTTATTTGATCCAAATAATATGGCATTGGCTTTTTGAAAACATCAAGTCAAAGTTTGCCAATCAAATGAGTTTTGGTAGGTTTTTTGTTTTTGTTTGTACTCACAATGAGTTCATTTCAAATTGCTTGTATACAGCAGACTATTAAATCTACTACAATATTATAGTTCTTACTGTATTTGAACTTCTTATCCACGTTCTACTAAAATTTGACGTGTGTATACAAGTCAAATGCTTGATCATTATATGTGTATGACTTGGAAAACAAATAACGTAAGAGGACTTGAACTCGAAATGCCTGGTTGGTGGTAGCAAAGACACAGTTAACCAGATACAAACAACAATACTGTTAAAAATGTGTTTATCGAGTAAAAAATTTTCTGAACACATTCATATCATATCACGTTGTAAACATGTTTGGTGGCTAAACGTCGTATGCCAGTACAAACGGTGCTGTACAATTCCTTAACATTTACTGTCAATAATGTAAACATATATTTTTTGCACTCATCATTGCTGTTACTCTGATACCAATGTTTAATTGTGCAAAAATCCTTTTACGGTGTAGAATCACCTGTTCTTTCTAACCTCATGAAAATATATAAGCTTCCAGTAGTGTTCTTAACAAAAATGCCGATCAAATTGAATTAAAGATCAAATTATTGATCTTTTTGTTTACCTATTTTTTTTTAACTTACGTGACTCAAATAATGATGCAATGATACTCTTTGTAGAGTCTGACCTACAGACACAAAACAAAGCATCACTTCGTCGTATGCCTATGCAAAGGTCATTAACTGTATGCCTGCTATAAGAAAACATGTCCCAACTAGGCCTTGTACAAGCACACGATGACTTGAGCCCTTATGTTTCTTTATGAAGGCAATGCGTATGCTGACAAGGCCTTTTAATATTTATTCTCATTTTTTTTTTACATCATCCTTGATATTCTTTATGAATTACAATTCTCGAACAAGGAAAACAAATCTTGAGATCAAGACACAGGAGAAAATATAGTTGAAGGTAAATGACATGATAGGGACTAGTCCTCAACTTGAGGTCAAACTGTTCTAGGATCAAGTTAACTGTTCAAGGATTCTACTGTGAAAATTTTGTAGTCAAAAGTTGACTTATTTTAAAAGTATTACCATCAGAATACGTTGTGACAGACAAATATTGTGTGGGATTAATTTCTCTCGGGGCACAACAGAAATGCAGTCCCGGTATGTTTATTATTCAAATTCAACTTAATTCAGATTTATTTCATTCATTATCATAAAAACATTTAACAAAATACACAAATGCATGTTACATTAATAATATTAGAAAATGAATAAATGTCTAAAAAGAATGAGGAGTCATCTAGAAAGAGCGAAAAGGCATCATTAATGATGACCCCTAGAATATACAAATCAATAGTTAAATTAAACAGATAAACATAAGGTCCGTAAACAAGATCTTGACACAAAAACATACATAAACAGGCAAAACAACAAACATACGTATAAGAATACATGTACTTGAATTATATCAGGGCAAGTACCCCCCCCTCCCACCCCGGGCGTATGTGAAGCCTGAATAGACTATTCAATTAAAGTGTACTTATCAAGTAATAATAGTTTATACCTTTTTTGAATGTGTTGAGACTTGGACTATTCTTAATACTAGCAACAAGTGAATTCCAAATTAAAGTACCTTTATAGAACAAGGAATTTTTGGAAATCATTGTTCTTATTTGGGGAATGTGGTAATTAGAAGAGGATCGTGTATTGTATTTATGAACATCAAAATTAGAAATAAACTTAGAAGCAATATGACGTGGTATCAGATTCCTCGAACAAAGGAACATGAAAACAGCAATATTGAACGTATTCAAATCAAATATATTTAGAATTTTAAGCTTGGAAAAATTGGTCTGGTGTGAGCAGTAAAATGGGAGTTGGAAATAATTCTGACAGCCTTCTTTTGTAAAAGAAATAATCTAATTGATAATCAACTGAATTGGCCCAAACAATATTACAGTAATTGATAGATGTTCTCCTTAAATAAACAAATTTAAGACACATCTTCCAGCCAGTATGGTTCTAGAGCCATTTTTTCAATTCTCCCAGCCATGTCACTGCCCTTTAATACACCAAGCCATAGACAAAAAGCCTGCTGTAGGTACGACAATGAAACGCAACATACAGACACTCAGAGCTACAAACATACTTTTGCGTTAATCAATCAAAAGGAAAATACCACAATAAAACAGTCCACGTCATGAAGGGAAACCCACATTATTTCCAAATCTCTCTCTCCCTCTCAAAAACGAAAACAAAAAACCAACAACTAACCCCCCATAAAAAAACGCCACTATTATACTGATATCAGGAAATGATAGCATTGCCATTTATCATGTAATTCATTGGACATTCATATTTGGTCCCGGAATCAATTTGCAAAATTGCTTTTGTCCACTTTTGGGGAATTATTCAATCATTCAGCACAAACTACACCAAGTTAGACCCCCCCCTCCTAAAAAAAAAATCACATATTTCACAAAAATGATTACTGAGAGGTCACCCGTGATCCAAATTGAGTTACCAAACCGGCACATAAAAGGGAAAGCTATGTAACTCCCAGATATCAATTGTTTGATATCTTTTGTCTCAAATCAAGGAGATTCGGTATTGCGTACAAGATTCCTTCATTGATTTATACTTTATACATAATATACATGCGCAAGACTTGTATACTGTCAATCAAAATTTACTTCAACTGCAGCACCTCTTCTTAGAGAACTCCACTGGTTGCCAATACGTCAAAGAATCTACTTCAAAATTTTGTTAATTGTGTATAAATCATTATGTGGCCGTGCTCCTAGTTACATTAAAGAACTGTTTCAAATCAAAGTCCAGTCTCACAGTCATAGCCTGCGCAGTTCCACAGATACATTGTTATTTCAAATTCCCCATGGCAAAACAAAAATCACTCTCGGGGACCGTGCATTTGCCATTGCCGCCCCAAAACTGTGGAATAGCTTGCCCATTGAAATTCGTAGCTCACCCTCCCTAAATGTCTTCAAATGTAAGTTAAAATCATATTTGTTCTGTTGATATATATATGTGTATTTGAGTAGAATTAAGGAAACAGGCGTTCAGGAACAGCGCAGCTAAATGTATACACATAGTAGCTGCGCTATATAAATTTATGTTTAATATTATATTTATTATTACAAGCAAAGCCGTAACTTGGGAGACGGGAATAGCCATGGAAACAAGGAGCAGAATCTAACATTAATATAGTATTTGGCATGACAGACTATAATAACGAATGTGAAATTTCGCCCCAGGTTTTGCACGTATCTCGTGAGCTAAGTAAGTCCCTATTAGGTCGGAAAAGGTAGAAGATTGTCCTCCACATTAACAATAATTGATGATGGGTTCAAATAAAGTCGGAACGCATGGAAATAGGCACATAAGGCCGCACGCTAGAAGCCCTCTGGGAACTTCGAGCTTACCTCGTCAATTCTTACCTAATCGGAACGTGATAACCTGCATTTGCAACCTCTTATTTCTTGGATGTGAGAAAAAAAGGAATAAAAGAATCATTTTGAACACGATGTGCTCTATACTCAAAACAAAATCAATAATGATGAATAATCAATCAATAGCTACTAATATTTTTTTAACTACTACTTTTACCATAATACAACTCTTTCTTTTTCTTCTTCTACCACAAGTACTACTGACTACTATATACTACTACTACTATTACTACTACTACTACTACTATTACTACTACTACTACTACTACCACCACCACCACCACCACCACCACCACCACTACCACCACCACCAACACCACCACCACCACCACCACCACCACCACCACCACCACCACCACCACCACTAACACCACCACCACCACCACCACCACCACCATCGCCACTATTATTACTGCTACTACAACTTCTACCACCCCACCTATTCGTACCACAACTATTCGAATTATTGGTCTTACTTCTTAGTTTAGGTGGGGGTAAAGAAAACGTTTACCCAATGTCATGAATTTTCCAATAGAATCCAAGTAACTACAGTTAATTAATTGCCTTTTGTAATTTGTGAGGAATGATTCAAATATGTGCTTAACTGGAATCAAATTCTACAATACAATGACGTCTACTCGATATCCAGATCCTGGTACTAAAGGAATCCACCAATAAGGGGACTACTTGTACAGAAGCATCCGTCATTATTGTTCGAGTGTTTGTTAGGAAGAAAACGAAAGTAGAAAACAAACTACAGTGTCTGGCGACAGCGGCAGCTTGAAAAAAAAAATTCTCCAAAACGCCCACACAATGTTTGAATGCTAAAGACAAACTGGAGTCGGCGTAGTGGTCGATGATCTGAAATCTTTCACGAAACTCTGCTATTTCCTTGGTTTCCAGGTGAAGACATATTGCATGTTTGCATTGTGATAGGCCTATTGAAAAATGTTCACCTCAAATGTAACGAATTGTTTGTAGTATTGGCAGTTTGAACAACGTAATTTTTTCGTTGTTGGCCTGCAATACGAGAGTTCACATTGTCCCACATATATATTCGTGTGTCAATATTTTGTCAGCATGGTTTGTGTAGCGATATTAGTATGAATATTTATTGTGCTGTTTCCAATTGCATTTGTATGAAGGTGTTATTTTCAAAATACCCCGCCCCCAAAAGATAGGACTCATTATGATCTGTAGCAAGTGTGAACAACAGACAGATTCGCTTTTAGGGGTGAGGGATTGGGTGGGTTGGGTGATTGGTTAGGGTTAGGGTTATTTTTGTAGTTGTTCATATATTTATTCCCCTATTATTAGAAACTCACTGAAAATAAAGACAAAAACAAATACCAGAAATAAGTCATAAATTAGGCAGTTTCAATTGCAAGAAAATCTGATTTACAGTTTATTCA
>JZLH01S0620347.1:0-14228 GCA_001188425.1 Eucidaris tribuloides
GTGTGTGTGTGTGTGTGTGTGTGTGTGTGTGTGTGTGTATGTGTTGTCATACATATTGTGACTTTATGTGGTCTTCGTGGCTGTGGGTCACATAAATACATAAATACAGAATTAAATACAAACATACATATATACATCATAAAAATGAACTTGTTAAACAACTCCGTCAGCCTCAAACCCAACCCTAACCCTCCCACCCGGATTCAAGTGTCGATAACATGATGAAATAAAACCAAGTCCACTTGGAGTAAGTGGAAATAAAAAGTAAATAAGTAAATGGTTCCTTATAATGGAAAAGAGAAGTTAATTGTTATGTAAACTCCTCAAAAAAAGTTTGGAAATCTGAGTTTGATCGGTTATATCTCCCGTTTTGAAGTAATAATCAATGTAAGCTTGGTATTATCGGAAAGATTATTTACTTTTCTTTAAAATGATACCCAACTTGTTATGATTATGCCATCAGGAAAAGGGCAGTATCTTAAAATGTGGTGTAAAGTGTAAATTAAAAACCTGCAAACTGACCAAAGTTCGGTAAGTCCCCCATTTCTTGTCGTTGTTGATCAGTGAGTTTCCCAATGTTTCTTTGGTTGTTATGCACTCTAATGTGAACATTGACATGGATTGAAACAAACACCTGCACGAGTAAGCAAACAACAACAACAAAATGTGAAAAAAATAAACAAACAAACATGTATGGGCATTTAAAAACTGGATACAAGGCATTGAATCTCACAGACCTCTCACCACATTAACACAACACAGTAATAAAAAAGGTGGGGGGGGGGGGGTTGATTTGCATGGATTTTCTCAGAGAGAGGGTATCACGAGAATGGACTGGCCTGTATGCAGCCCGGACCTCAACCCCACTGTACATTTGTGGGATCAACTCGGCTGGGCGTACGCGAAAAGAGTCATAAATGCAACAACATTGGCAGGTCTGCGTCAATTACTGATTGACGAGTGGGAATGCCATTCCACACACGAATCCAAAGCTCATCTACAGCATGAGGAAGGGGTGCCAGGCGTGGTGCAGGCACGTGGGTCGTCCACCCGATACTGACTCTGATCATGTTATTAAAATCAACGAACATTGATGAAAATCAATGATCCATGTGAAGATAAACATGAAAATCATGCAGCCCCTGCACTTTTTATGACCTTGTTGTGTTTGTGGTGAAAAGTCTGTGAGATTAAATGCCTTGTGTCCAGTTTTAAAATGCTCATACATGTTTGTTTTGTTTGTTTTGTTTTTTTTCACTTTTTGTTGTTGTTTGCTTTTTGTGCAGGTGTTTGTTTCAATCCATGTCAATTGTCATATTAGAGGGCATAACAACCAAAAGACACTGGGAAACTCACTCATCAACAACAACAAAAGTTGGGTGTCTTATACCGAACTTTAGTCATTTTGCAGCCTTTCAATTTACACTTTGCACCACATTTTAAGAACTGCCCTTTTCCTGATGGCATAATCATAACAAGTATGTTCATTTTAAAGAAAATTAAATAATCTTTCCGATGATATTAAGCTTGCATTGTTATTACTACGAAACGGGAGATATAACCGACAAACTCAAGATTTCCAAACTTTTTTGAGGAGTTTTAGATAAAATATATTTTTCAAGAGTAGCTTAAATGAATTAAGGGACCACAAATTATGTATTTCTTCCGGTAATGAGTACCATATGTCAGGCCACACTGTGCCTTAGGGACCTATGAGATAGACAGGTTTGGTGGTTAAGAAGGTGGAAATTGGAAGAGTTGTGAGTATTTGACTGTGGATCTCTTTATTTCGTCGTGGAGCATCGATTGGAATTCGCATTGGAGAAGCATTTGTTTTCACTCGAACAACCTAAATCTGGTCTATCGACTAACTTAAAGCTAGTCCAGCTGTACCCAAGCGGACTAGCTTTACGGTTAGTAAGTATTGCCGGACTAACAAGGATGACTAACGTAGCCTAGTCCAGCCATGCTGACAGCCTCATTTAATTGCTAACTAGCTTTTAAGTTAGTCCGTTGACTAGTTTGACGTTAGTCCGGCAAGCGGACTAGTTAAGCTCGCCCCCGACTAGCAAAACGACTGCTTTAAGTTAGTCCAAATGATCCGAGCGGCACTAACGTCACATTAGTTCCGCTGCAGATGCGACTAATGCTAACATAGTCCATCTGGCTTGACTAGCTACTAGTCCATCTCTAACGACAACCTCAGCTAGCAGCAAGGCCTAGACACAATATCGTGCAAGACGATGATGAATGTATGCGAGTGGGGATACAGGTCTCTGATGTGGGTCTGGAGCTTAAATAACCACTCTATAATGCATGTTTCGTAAATATATTAAGGCTGGCCTGTGCTTGTTTCATGCGTGTTACAATAACGCTGCAATGTATGCAGAAGAACAACAAGAAATATGAGCCGCCTATACAATGATTCAAAGATGAGCACACCAATCACATGAAACTAGACGTGGATATTGGCGCGGATTTTTTTTTTAATCTGGTTGTCCCATTCACCGGGCGTATCAGAGACGTATCCTAACTCTGCTGAAAGACATAGTCTGAATAAGCAAAAGGTACAGTCAAAGTTTAACATTAATCACACAAATTTATTTTTAAATAACATGTATTGAAATCTTTGAACTAATATAACAAGTACAGGTGAAATTTAGTATTTTACAATATCAATAGTCAAAACAGGTCTTCGTGTCAAACACTTCGACTACGCGCTACAGCATGCTTTAAACAACTTCTTTAACGCGCAGAACAATCAATTGTGGTTTAGATTAGGCCTATTATGAGCTATGAAACACTTTGAAAGTAAGGTTTCAAACCTGACAAAAATCAGACACGTAACCCTCCTTTAGTACTTTTATAAAAAAAATATAAAGCCACCAACAATCAGTTTGGTTTAAGATTATGAATATGAAAAAGTAAGGTTTAAACTAAACAAAATCACACATTTGGCACCGTAAGTTATAATTAAGAATATAATATCAGTCAAACACTTGCATGTAATTCTTCTTTAAAAAGCCTTCAATGTACTTATACTTAATTATAATTACCTTTCATCTTTGTATTTCACCCTGAAAAATCTACGCTTTAACATAGGGACTGAATTTTGAAACTGCTGAATATGTTTTACAATTAGATTGTGCCACACATTTCACAATAAAATGTAACATCTATCATGGACACACATGAAATTGAATTCTGGAATGTTTTCCTGTCCTGTTACAATTTTATGACCACACTGAAAGTCTTTGAGAGAAACCTAAATATTATTTTCTTCTGGTGTTACTCATAGTTGCACATGTAACCCAATGACTTCTAACACTTGCAGTGCCATTTCATTATGTAACTCGTTAACGAGATTCTCACTGCTGTCGCGAGGCATTCATCATCTTGAATATCAGGATGAGCTTATTGGAAGAACGTCACATCCTTAACACAAGCATTATGGATACTGTAGATTGAAAATATAGAACGCCGACGATCCACAATTAACGGTAACGCAGCAAAGGACTCCTCAGTTGTACGCCACCTCACCATCTGCCAACAGCTGAAATGGTCAGACTTTAGAACTCACTTGCTACAAGTTTCAGCGTGACAGGGGTTCTGGTGGATTGAAATTAACAAGACCCCAATTGATTACAAACAGTTATACGATGAAAACCAAAGATGTCACCCCCCCCCCCCCAAAAAAAAAAAAAATGGCAGATAGTTGACTAATCTAATTAATCATGTAAAATATACTATAAATTCATCTGATGACAGCTAGTTTTCCAAAATCCAATGTATTCAGACAATTTCTATAATCACAATGTTTTCACTGATATTTCACCTGAAATTGTTATTGTACAAAAACAGCTTGTCTAAAACAGAATTGTGCAAGTGGACAAACCGCCCTCTTTCGGCCAATTAGAAAAATACTCTTGCTGACATGATGCTTACATCAACGTCAATTGCACTAGTCTTAACTCTTCAAATACCCGTTAGTTTCTGCAATTGCTTTTCTCAATCTTGAGATGTATGTAAATTTAATAGAAAGGGCGTAAATCACAATGTGACACTTTTTACTACAGCTCTCTTGTAAAAGTGACACAATTGTGATTCCACCCTTTTATTTACATCATATCTCGAGATGTTTAAAACAAGCAAATTGAACAGAATAAAGGACATTGAAAGCTAGACTTTGCCCATGACGTTAATGTAAGGCATCATGTCACAAGAGTATTTTCTTATTGTCGAAAAGGGCGTTTTTACTTGCCCAATTTTTGAGACATGCTGCAGGCCACATCTCAAAATATTACCGTGAAAAGCGCCCTCTTTGGAATTGAGAAAAACGGTTTTGCGCATTATGCTTATTGTTTCTCTTACCATCAAGGCATAGTCTTAGCTTTCAAATGCCGTTCCAGTTTGTTCTGTTCAATTTGCTCGTTTTATCTCGAGTGTTGTAAACAACAAAGCGTGGATCACAATTGTGTTACTTTTCGGGGATAGCGGTCTGATGCCATATTACTGAGCTGTCTAAGTGGCACATTCTGTGATTTTACCTTCTCGTTGATTAACAGGCATATCTCGAAAATTTTTAACAAAGAGCAAACTGAACAGAACAAAAGGCATTGAAAGCTAAGACCTATGCCCCTTCGATGCGTGATATAAGCATGTTTCACAAAATGTTTCTCTCAACTAACAAAGAGGGCCTTTAATTGCACAATTATTTTCGAACACACTGTATATAACAATAGAATCACATTCAGGTGAAAACAAATTTTGCAGCAGAAAAAAAAGTGAATTTAAGCTGAAAAAACAATTGTGATTGAGCCATTATGGTTCTTTCAATTACATATTGATTTGCGTTAGAATTTTACCAAGATTTTATGCGACGTATCACAATTTCTAGATTTTCTACCTTCAATCCACCACAGCTGGCCTCAGCGACGTCAGCTAGTTGATCGGTATCACAACCTCCATCACCAGAAACAGACCATATCTGCGATCATCTGATCTCGATTTGCTCTCCGATGCATATTCAGTGTGTAGATTGTGCGCTGCCCTCCAGATCTTCAAATGGACACAAGCGAAGGCTTTCTGCTTGTAGCCCAACACAGTTGGCCATCGTTATTGCTTTATTCAACTTGCGCATCCATCACACCATGTGCCACCGAGGCCGTATCAAAAATGAATAAAATCTGTAAAACGAATATAAAATAATACAGAAATAAGTAAATTGCTTAAACTTGTACAGCAATATGGTCAACATATCTCATCATTACTGCATAAGAAAATGTTCATTCTCTATGTTTGTGTTTACACTTCTTTTGAATGTTGTATTAAAGTAAATGTCACATAAACTGCCATGATACCACAGCTCGATAAACCTTTGAAAAACGTATTTGATATGGCTTTTGTAACGTCATGACTTTACCGTGCAAAGGCTCCACATGCCATTATAGAAACTTCTCTATCAAAAAATTAATCATCGGAGTTATATTACGTAGGTAATCCCTTAAAACAGAAATTTCAAGGGTGTCAATAACATCGCCACATTTACATTGTATATTAGTCATTTAAAATATAACCAATCTCAACTGCATAATCCCATCATCTAGAATTTACTTGCTAATTCAGCGTAGAAATTATAGTGCTTAGGTGATACAACTATAGATTATAGCGATGCGATAGCAATTTTATGATTGACCTAATGATACAAGAATCACAAAAGCTGAGTGAAATCACTTAACTGTGCCCGCCCACAATTCTTACAATGACTGGAAGTTAATGGTCTGAATGCTTGTACCCAAAGCTCCTTCGCTCTGTCATAACTTATACACGTTCTTGGTGGTCTATGGATTATGTGACCATCCAAGGAAGGCGCCGTACCTCTCGACTTTACGAATCGAACACTGGCAGCCAAATGTCCAAGCTCTACATCATTCCCGCACTTTTCTAGCTTGCTACACAACTCATTTTACATATTAATATATATACAGTTTGTGACATTCGAAGTGATCCTTGAAGAGAACTGACTCAAGTATGCTGAGGTGCGATGCTACATCACATTCCTGCACATGGATTTCCACTCGCACCTTGATACTTACTAGTGCTTATTAGCCATTAGTAGTAATATGTCATACCGTTAGTAATAACACCAGAGCAATGTAATTACAAAATACTTGTACAACTCCAAGCATGGACAATATAAACTAGACTCCATGCACTGTGATAACTGCTATAAAGATAAATACAGTGTATAAGAAATATAAACTGTATATACCCTGCAACCATCGTCAAACACTACAAACTAGTGACTACTGTATACTCGGCTCTTTCACAAAAGACCTGAAGACTGATTATATTCGTGCGGAAACTAACTTTGGGATGCTGATGTAAATTATATACATTTCATTTAAGTAAACATACTGCCTATTATATTTCTATATTTCAAAAGTAACTGATAAATGATTTCTTACGAATTGGGCCTTGATGCAAACTCCCAATTATAGAAACGGAGCGACTGCCATGACTGCAGGACAGCATGTAACAACAGCCTTTCTGGCTTCTGGGGGTAAACGGCTATTACACACGAACATGTATGTCGGGTCATTATATACGATGTATAATGAAACGTGTACCTTGTGAAAACAAACAGGGCAGGGGGGATTAAGACATAAAATGGGGTCTGTCATTGTCGCAACCTGTAAAGCAATGGTACCTTTCAGTGATTATTTACACAACTCGCTCTAACTTTACCAGGTTTCGTGTAAATTAAGTCAGACTTATGTACCGGATTTTCATTGAATTTGTAACACGATAAGAGAAAGAAATCACTCTTATCGGAGCTGTAGCGACAACCGTACATGATTATTAGCTAGACACTGGTTTATCAAACATTTTCACATAAATGTGGCAATAACATGAAGAAATAAATCAAAAAATGTAAATTAATCAATCAAACAGAGAAAGTAAATGCATAAGAATGAATGAGCAATGAATAAATACATGAATAAATAGAATACAAAAATATATAAAATAAATATTAAAGACATTAAACAACCAACCAATGACACGTTGATAATTTAAGAATTCAGATGACACATGGACTTCTTAATTATCATGTTGACATGTTTTATAACCAAGCTCCAGTTTGACCAACGCGAAGCTAGTCCGTCTCCCGCCCTGACAACAACGAAGCTAGTCCATCTACATTGGCTAGTCTGGCCAGCTTGACCAACCATAAGCTAGTCCATCCGAAGCTAGTCCAGCATAACAAATTACATTAGTCAGGCCAGCTGGACTAATCAATAAACTAGTCCAGCCGGTAATAGCTCGTCAAGCAGATCGAGCTAAATGCAGTGTTAAGCTAGTCGGGCAGGATTGACTAGCCAGCTTGACTAGTTTAAAGTAGTCCAGCCTGCGCCTGACTAGTTTAAGTTTTCAGTGTTAAAATTTGTTTTGAACATGAAAAAAGCAGTTGTAAGAAATGTCAGATACTATTATACAATAGTCTTATAATACTACTTATTACTACGTACTACTACGACTACCACTACTACTACACTACTATACTACTACTGCTACGACTACCACTACTACTACTACTACTATACTACTACTACTACGACTACCACTACTACTACTACTACTACTACTACGACTACACTACTACTACGACTTACTACTACTGACTACACTACTGCTTACTACTACTACTAGACGACTACTACTACTACACTACTACTACTTCTACTTCTACTACTACTACTGCTACTACTACTACTACTACTACTACTACTACTACTACTACTACTACTTCTACTACTGTCTGCTACTACTACTACTACTACTACTACTACTACTACTACTACTGCTACTATACTACTACTACTACTACTACTACTACTACTATACTACTACTACTACTACTACTACTACTACTACTACTACTACTACTACTACACTACTACTACTATAATAAATAACGTCTTATATACCCAGGTACCCACTTCAGTTTGATAGACTGCTCTTCCAGCGGGCCCTGCATAACATAAATGTTTTATTACCCTTCTCTGTTCTAGATCGCCGAGCGCCTGGCTAGAAATAGAAGGCACCATTGGTAAAAAAGTCTTTGATTTGACCCAACCAGGGCTTTCCTTCTACAGTGAAACCTGTCTTTAGTGACCACCCAAGGGAAACAAAAATTGTGGCCTTTGTAGACAGGGCATGGCTGCTATAGACAGGTTCTTTAACACATGATATGTCTCCAGGGGAATCATTTTAGTGGCCACTATAGACAGGTTGGCTGCTATAGAGAGGTGGCCGCTAAGGCAGGTTATGTATTTGATATTGATTTTTGGAAATATTACAATTGAGTATTGGAAATTGAGTATAGAATAGCAAGTACTGAAGTCACATAATACTACATGTACTTTTGAGAAACAAAGGCTCAAAGTTTTCAAATTGTCTACAGATCACAATTGTTTGAGTTGTACATCTAAACTTGGTGAAGTTGATTGACACAATGAAGGATGAATACAGGACAAAAACAAACATTGTCACACTTGTTGATTTCCAATAATCAATAATTAATATTGTAGACTTCAGTACTTATTCTTGTAAAAACAAGGGTCTCAGGAAAACGAATGCATTTCTTGAATAAATGAATGTCAAAAACACTTAATTGTAACTATTTTTGGAATGACCTCCATCAGACGGACAATTTGATATGCAGTCGAAAGTGACCCTATATCTCATCAACAAAATACATGATAAATTATATGTTTTCTTAATCCTTGTAACTAGTCGAATAATTTGAGATACATTTTGAAGAAATTAGACCAAGTCAAAAATTTGACCCCGGTTGACCCCTACTAGGGAAGGGTCAATTTGACCAAAATTTTGTCAAAAATTTTCCCGGCATGTAACAACTTCAAAACAATCACTAACTCAATTTCGTCAAAATGTGACTTAAGTACTTCTTATTCTATACTCTTCAATTATTATTGCCCCACTCCAGCACATTCAGAACGCCATTGCTCCCCTCATCACTCGCACCAGAAAGCACGATCACATATTGGGAAATATTATAAACGGGGAAACGTCAACGTCGTATCGACTAAACCCCTCAAAAAAGTTCTGCAACTCAACTTTGAGCGTTGATATCTCTCTTGGTATTATATTATAATTCTTGATATTGGTATCATTGCAAAACCTGTCTATTCCCTTTTCAATGATACCTCATTTGTCATGATTATGGATTCACAGAATGTGCAAGACATTTAAATAAAGGTCCAAGTGAAAAAAGGTGAAAAGTGAAAAGCTGCAAAATGTATTGTTATCACCAGTTCGGCATTCATTTGTATAGAGAGTGGATTGTGTTTATTGATGTTATGGTTTTTAATGAAGTGTTGTGTTGTTTTCACATTTTGTTTGGAATATGAGATTTAAGTGGGTAATCGTGAAAGAATCATTGTGTTTGAGTTTCATGGATTCTGGCAATTTTGCATGGTCCCCGCCATCGATCAACAAATGACACTTCACTAAAAACCATCACAACATCATTTAACAACACAATTCACTCTGCACAATGCATACTGAACCGGTGGGCATTTTTGCAGCTTTTCACTTTTGACTTGGACCCTTATTTAAAAGTCTTGCACATTTCATGAATCCATATAATCATGGCAAACGAGGTATCATTGCAAAGGGAATAGACAGGCTTTTCAATGGTACCAATATCAAGAATTATACTATGATATACCAAGAGATATCAACGCTCAAAGTTGAGTTGCAGAACTATTTTGAGGTGTTTATATTATAGTGACGATTTAAATTATGTGTCATTTTGTTATACGGATTAGTTTCTTCCTTTTGACATAATAAGAATACAACCTTGTCAAATATGGTTTCAGGTCCATTGAATTAGAACATTTTGCATGGCAAACTTACCCTCAATCACGTTGTTTATGTTTTAACAGTGTATTAAAGTTTTTATTGTCTCCACCCTTCGTAAAATGAAAATACATTCAATTTTACGCGAAATAACCCAAACAGATTTGAACAATTCCGTTACTGAAACAAAATTAAGGAAACGTTGAATCAACTTCTCGTGCATGCATTTCATAATACTGTGGCGGAAAAGGGGGCAAACGCTTAAAAATTGTATCACTGTTATTACCTATCCCAGTTTTCCCCATATATTGGGGTGTTTCGATACAATTTCCTTCTTTTTATTTGGATAATTTTACCACCCACCATTATGAGAAATGCTGTTTCTTTCCTATATTTGTTCAGTATCATCCCTGTTTATCCCCATCCCTCTAAAAGATTGAACGGTCTGTTCACTCTGTTATAAAATAATGATTACACGTGTAACTTTTCAATGTCGGCTCACAAGGGCCAACGATATATTGGTATTCAGGCAATTATTGTGTCAAAGCCCATGTATATTATTATTATTATTATTATTCTTATTATTATTATTATTATTATTATTATTATTATCATTATTATTATTATTTTTATTATTATCATTTATTTATCTATTTATTTATTCATTTATTCATTTATTTCGGCAAGTCAAGAATATCAAAAGAATATGATACAATACAACACAACGTATTAATGATCATACAATCGTTGTCACGGTTGTGTTGTGTTATTGTTGGATCCACCCCTGCCCATGCATCTTCTCACACTCTTTTCATGCACCACATATAGCGGAAACCCATGAATTTTCCTTGTTTTCCTCTAAATTATAGAACTGCTTGCCTTCAAAATTTCTCATTTCAACATCTCTTGAAAGTTTCAAGAGATCACTATCAAAATCATACTTTTATTGTTTATGTGTTGATGATGTTGCCTTGTAGTAGGCCTATACTTTTTTCGAAGCATGTGTTACATTTAATGAATGGACGCTATGTAAATGTCAATGTTATGTTAATGTCATAATCGTTTATATTGGAAACCGCGATGAAAGTTGAGGAAGGGGGGGGGGGATTTGCGTGAAACGAAATAAATTTATACATAAAATTCATTATGAAAATGCAATATCCAAAGAGATCAAGAATGACAGGTCACTCAACCAAGAGGGCGTTGTTGAAAAACAACTTTAGAGATGAGATCGAGATAGACCGAAAATAATCGCAACAGCGAGTTGCTGTGTACGTATAGGACCAGAATTTTCGTAATGTGGAAACATTTGGATTATTATTTCATCATGTAGTATATCTTTGTGTATTTGAAGAATGTTACCTGATTCTGCTTGAGTTCGTGGTATTATCTTAGGAGATATTACATGTAATCTTCATCAATTATTTTAATGAGTTGTGCGGGAGATAGACTACGCGTCGTCGTTGTAAACGTTGCCGTTGGTAGCCCCGTGTGAAGTCCGTTCGCGTCGTAGGTACGTACGTACGTGCGGCTACTGCTGCTACAACAAAGCGTCTTCAATTAACATGATAATTTAGATTAAATTAATGTCACAAGTGTGGGATATAGGGTGATTTCTACGCTTTATTCTTCACGACCACAAGTGGAAATATTAATCAGGTGTACAAGTGTCGTGTCAGTTACAGTCACATTGTCAATGTCGTTCTTTTTCATGTTTTCATGAACGACAAACGGCATCGAAACACTGCTAGTTGTTTGTGCGGACTGAATTTGTGAGATGGGAAAACTTTGATTTTCAACTTCACTCGACCAAATTTGCTGTATGCTTTTATTTAGAAATAAGCATACTCGAATTCTAAATTATATTGTTCCTCAGTTTAATGGCTATAGGGTCTAGTGGCTTTGTATTAATAATTTTTCTCAAATTCTTAATAATGTAACTTGTATTGTATTCACAGACACAGATATTGATGTGAAATCAACCACTGTGAATTTGATTATTTTGCCACATGTGATTACTCCACATTTTGTATGCAAATTAAATTAGAAAAGTGTTTAATGTTAAACATTCCCCCTTTACTTAGTAAACTTTAATTAACAAGCAGTAATTTATTCAGTAGAGGTCAATGAATGCCAATAACCAACCATTTAAAAGTAAAAAAAAAATAAATAAATGCCACAAAACTGGACTCTAAATTAAGTTGGAAAAATACTAAATGATGAACAGAATGTAGAGCAAAATAATATTCCATGAAATAATTGCTGAATACCCCAAAATGTTCTATTTGTCTTGTGATTTCAATAAGATGGCATGTCAGTCACCAAAGTCAAACCACAACAGTCTAGAGCACACACAGAATGGGACGCAGTAATTGTAGGCCTACATTCCACATAGAATAGAGAATACTTGACAAAATATGTACAAATGATTTATAATGATGATGATGATGATGATGATGATGATAACAACAATAATAATAATAATATGATGATGATTATCATCATTACATGTACTGTATTATGATTAATACATGTATTTTCCTACATGTTATTGCATTATTTAAGTGTGAGTAATTAATCTCTAATTTAATTGGACTACATGTATTTGTTCTCTACTCTAGACTGTTGTAAGTATTGACAGAATGAAAGATGTCTTGTTAAAACCATTTTAACTCATTGGAGACGATTTGATTTAATATGCATCATCGATGATCATCCATAGACCCCACGCCATTGCCTAGGGTATCTCTTTTGAGAGAGTAAGAGTATTTGAATACAGAAAATATCCAAGAAGTCCAGCGAGTACTAAGTCCAGTTAATTGTATACTTATTTTCATATCGTGATGATGAAGATTGTAGGAGTTGGCCTTTATTTTCAGTTATTGAACCTGGGAAAAACATGGAGCTCTTTAGCTCCATGGAAAAACTAGAGAAATGGTTGTTTCATCACTGTGTGTGTGTTTGCACTTAAACTAGTTTCAAGGCAGTACAAGAATAAAGCTGATTTATTTTGCTTGCTTTTTTTATTATTATTTTATTGGGGGTTGGGGGGGGGGATAATTTAAATCATGATTGAAATTAAATCATATTAAACAGTTAAAGGGCAATTCCGTGAAATACTGGACAAATCACAAATTATATAAATTGGTCTATCTCGAATCATATTACATTTCAATGGTTTGAAAGGGTATGAATCATGAAGAAACAATGGGGGACATCATTTCTACTCTAAATTTTACATCTTCAGCAGCATCCTCTAGGAGAATCAGAACCATACATGAAATACCACATGTGGGACTAGTGTTACTAAATCTCAATTTTATGAAAAACTATCATTTATTCTGCAGTTTTTTCCATGCCAATGGCTTCTTTTCATTGTTTTGAAAGTAATAAAACCCCACATATGCATACTAAATCTGAAAAAGATATGAATAAACGCAAATTTGTGTGGATGGACAAAATGTAACGTAACTAACCGTAACGTAACTAACCATGTTTTTGATGTTGTAGTTAAAAATGAACAGATTTTTATCACTAAGTTATATATCAAATGACTTACCAAGATGTCAGAAATAGCATGAATACCACAATTTGTTTCAGTTGAAAACAGGTTGAGGAAACTTTGAGGACAAAGACTTGTAATTTTTTTCCATGTCCTCTTTTCGTAACGTAACTAACCATAATTAAAGTTCTTGTTATAACCCACTGAAACATGTCTCATGATTTTGCTTGATGTTGTGAAGTAGGTGCTAGTCTAGAGAATTGACAGTACCAAAACAGAAAAATTATATGAAAGCATATTCATGTGAGAGCCAAATGTTGAGTAAAGTTTGTCATAAAGTGTAACGTAACTAATCACGGAATTGCCCTAAAGCAAAATATGCAACAAAAATGTTTTCATGATTTTATTTATTTATGATGATTTATTATGATTTTATGATGTATTTCTCAAATATTATGCTTTTGTTCGGTGTCCTTTTCTAAAGTGTGTACAGTGGTAAATATTGGTGGGCTATTGTAGAAAAAAATACATTTCCTATGTTTAATTAATGAGATTGGATAACTACACATGTATTTGTTCATTTGTTTCCTGTAAATTATTCACCCTAACATGCTTTGATTATGAAATTCACAATTAAAAAATATAATGAAAATGTAAATGATTTCCCAAATTTGTACTTTATCCAATACGTATTAAAATTAAAGAATTCCAGGGCCCAGAATTTTCATGTATTTCTTTTGAAAAATAAGATAAATATTAAATCATAGAATTTGAGTTTGTTAAACATTTTACTGAAACTTCACCTGGCAGGTATTGAATCTTTCAATTTTGTCTTTCACTC
>JZLH01S0620348.1:0-10076 GCA_001188425.1 Eucidaris tribuloides
CCCCTTGCCACCCCTGGATCGACGCTCCTGCCCCAGAGGACGGCTCCTCCGAAGGACAGCTCAGTCCCCGGAAGACATGTCCCTCGGACGGCAGCTCCCCCGAGGGACAACTGGACTGGAGTTTTGTTGTTGTTGTTGTTGTTGTTGTTGTTGTTGTTGTTGTTGTTGTTGTTTGTTTGTTTGTTCTTAACTGGAAACGTTGTTAAACTCCTCCGGGGGGGAGTTATCCCCCGGGGAATGGTCCTCTGGGAGAGTGGTCCTCGTGGGGGAGCGGTCCTCCAAAGGAGATGTCCCCGGAGGAACCTCCGGGGGGGGGGGAGTCAGGTGGGGATCGTCCCGGGGGAGTGGTCCTTCAGGGGAGTAGTCCTAGAAGTAACACCCGATTCCAAGACACCGGTGACATAGAAAATCATCCTTTGCCGTTGAGATTGTAGGCGGTTAAATTCTCCTTGTAATTCTCCGTTATGCTAACTATACGGCAACGACCACAATTATCCCTGTATTATATGTATGCAATCATGTACTCTTTTGCAAATTCATATATCTTTGTACACGTTTATTTCATTTATATTTTTAATACGATGTGCTTGAATAAACTCATGTCGGAAAGTATATTTGGCAAATTATTGTGTAATCATTTTTGCAGAACAAGTATCCAATCAGAGCAAATTTTAAAAACATACAGCACTGAAGTAACGTGTTATTTAAACGTTTAAAGAGGCAAGAGACTTATTACTTACACATCACTTAAAAACTCCCGTAAATATATTAATTCAGAACTGGATCGAAAAATTATCACGTTGTTGTGAAACGACTTAACGCGAGGATAAGAAATAGTCCGAATCTACGTGCGAAAAGATATTTCCAAAACTTAGTTTTCAGATACACTTTATCAAAGTCACTTCCGCGTCATTCAAAAACGCATATACGCCCGTATTCTGAAGTCGGGGTTTAAATTAAACCTGACTTTGGAATCGGGGCCATACGGTTTGTAATAAGCCAGTTCGTAGTCAGATGGAACGACTGACCCCATAATCGGCTCTTTAAAGAGTGGATAGCTCTCCTATTGAGGCATGGACTGAGAGCAACCATTCTTAAAGTGAAAGGCTGCATTAATTGCTTTTGTAACATTCTGTTGAGAAAAATACCTTCACCTTTTCACTGTCCTGAATATATTGGCATCTCGTGCACGGTTTTACGTTGGGCTATCCATTTTTTAAATGTCGTATACAAGTATACATTTCCTTTGTTCTGCACATGTACCAACTGGCTTACTGTCTAACAGTTACACATGTGTTCATATCAATAGTTCAAACGTAATTATAGTTCTTCAATTCTGTTTAATGTGTAAATTCTGGTACGTGACCAAATATATTAAGTGTGAGTACCATGTGTGGCAACACTAAATCCGGAAATTGGCGTTGACATGACAGAATATACAGTGTAAGTCCCAAACAGGGAAGCCTGTAGGTTCAATTCCAAACATCTCAAAATCGAAAAAGAAATTAAAGCCTAATATCATGGATGATAGCATTATTATTTTACTTTCATATGGTACAGTATATTGGTCATTGATATTTGATCGTGGATGACTGTTCAGCAACTCAAGAATGACCAAAATACAAAATAAAGTAAAATGATTGTTATGCTTCTTTGATATCAGTTCTCTGTGTTTTTTTTTTCGATTTTGATTGTTTGTTTTTCGTTCAATCTAGGTTTCTTCGCTATGGGGAGGGGCTGGCGCACTGTGCGTCAATTATTTGGGTGTCAATTTTGCTTTTGTAAGGAAAAGTAAGTACGTCAACGCCAAAATAATGATAAAATTGTCATCAATCTTTCAAATGTACAACAACGTAATCGAAAATGGAAGCGTTGCAGTGTACGTAAATGCAGTGTATTAATGGTTCATAGCCGTATTGAAATAAAAACAAATAGGTATAAGGGAAAAAACTCACATTTAACCGTAATACCAATACATTACAGTCATTGGCTGGAACCCTATGATAATAATCATCTTCTTTTTATACATCATCTTGCAAGACATTTCGTCGGAAGATTAATACACCGTGGTTGAATGCTTCGTGTCATTTTAAGGCCTGGGTGAACCATGTCCATCGTTGTCAACGGGACCCGCATATTTCAATCTCCTTTCAAGATTAGCGTACTCGGTGTCCATTTTCTCAAATCGTTCTTCGATACCGGCATTCACGCTAGTCAACTGATGAATGAAACGTTGCAGTTCCGTCTTGGCGCCGACGAGTTGTTTCATCCGGTTACCAAGATCAACGCTGTCACGATCCCAGCTCTCCAGCTGAGACTTGATGTTGGTATTGACCATATTAAGTTCCTCCAACGTCGTACGTAACTCGAGGTTTTCACGTTTCAGTAGCCTGTTCTCGGACTCCAACTCCTTGTTGGTCTCTGACAACGTCTTGTTACTACCTTCCACATCCTGCACTCGCTTCGACAACGCAGATTTATTTCCCTCAAGGTGAACAAGTTTTTGTGTGAGTGCCGCGTTGTCTGATTCTAAGTGTCTCACGGTATCCTCCAGTGCTCCGACTTTGGCATTACTTTGCAGGACTTCAGCGGTTAGCTCTCCGTTGATTTTACGCGTTGCACGAAGATCGGACTCCAGTTTCCTACTGTCGCGTTCTGCGCGTTGTCTGGCTTCTGAATTGGCCTGGTTCTCCGCGCGGAGTTGATCCATCTCAATGGCGGAGTCTCCAATTTGTCCTCTCAGCATAGCCAATTCGACTTCGATTTCTGCGCTCCTTTTGGTCAGTTTGGCCGACTTGGCACTTTCCTCGAGATGAGCTTTCTCTAACTTATTCACCTCAACCCTCAACTGTTGCTTCTCTTCAGCAATCAACGCGAATTTCTTCTTTAGATCAACCAATTCCCTCTCTAACTTTCGTCGTTCTACGCCGACATTCGACAAGTCTTCAGTGACAGCTTTTAATTTGTTACTAAGGAATGCATTCTCCTTTTCCGCGGCTGCCAACTTCACTTCCAGTTGGGTGTTTATCTTATCAAGATTTTTAATTTCCAACTTGTAGTCCTCGCGAGAGCAGTTGGATTGTTCGAGAAGTTTCTTCATATCATTGCCTTCACGATCCAACTTGGCAACGCGCAAGCGCAGTGTGGTATTATCGGTGGCCATTTTCGACAGCTGTTCTTCGACATCAGTGTAGACATCTCGCAATCGGCCGATCTCAGACTTCAGGGCTCGACTCTTTTCCTGGATACGAAGTCCCGGTTCCACTGGGGGAGGTGAGGACTCGTTGCTGAGGACACTGGCCAAGCTGCTGAAGCTAACAGAGCTTATCGTACATGTCGTATAGGATCCTTCGGATTTCACATCCTTTCTTGCGACGTTGTTGTGGGTCTCTCGTTTTGGAGTAACGCCAGCACTTGCATTGTCTTCGTTGGGCAATCCCTGTTGAAGATCATCCTCATAAAAGTCGGCGAGTCTCTTTACGGCGCCACTTTTCTCGGAAGTCTGTTCTGCGAATCTTTTCTCCAGCTCCTGGTACAGGTCTTGGATACGACCTAGATCAGCCTCCAAGGCCGTAACCTCTGCCACAAGCAGACGATTCTCTTCCTTGATTTGTTTGACGTCATCCCTTTCACCAATCAACCTTTGTTCCGTCTGTTCCGTTTTATCGCATGTTTCAGGCCGACGATCTCTCTTCTGCGTTCCGACAGACCGTTTAGTCTTCGCTACTGCAGCTTTCTTCGCTGAGTCTTGCGTCATATCTTTGCCATCATCCTCTCTGTTCTTGAACGCTTCTGCCACCCAGTGATCAATAATTCGCTCATCATCAACGAGATCCTCCTCGTCATCATTGGTATGATGTTGGAGTGTAGCGCTGAGGTCGATAACTGACTGGAATTGGTCGATCAGTCTGTTGAGCGATGCCCGGACTTGTCGAGCGATTTCATCGTTTGTAAAGCTCTCGTCATGACCGCTTTCCGTGTCCGTTCCCTCACGTCTTGTGTACTTTAAGATAACCTGACACAAACGAGCGATGACCGTTCCGAAAGTGGCCTCAATGTTAACAAGCTCTTTTGTGACGGTGCTCCTGAAAACAAAACGAAACAAAACGAACATTCAGAAATCATTGACGTTTAAGTCGCTTGTGTTAACATAAACGTCTTCATAATCAAGCTCCGTATTACTTATCAGACCTGCTTAGTGTCTGTCAGTTCACGTACAACACTCGTGTTTTTTCACACACCCGTCTTCATACACCACGGACAGATAAATCCATCGGTGATCGTGCGTTTGCCTCTTGCTCTTAAACTATGGTGCTGATTGCCCCCAAACATCTCACCACACCACAACGTCTCTAAACACTTTTAAGAGATTACTCAAATCACACTTGCTTCAATTGTCTATTGGATGTGTTATATTTCTATGCATACTGTTGTTTGTAGAAAAGGCGTTTGTCAGTGTTATGTTCATCATCATTTCATCATTTTAGTCAACCTTTTTCCTCAAACAAAGAGTTACTGACTTTCGCGCCTAAATAACACTCCTCCCTTCCATTTCTTTCTGTCTCGAGCATCTTCCTCGTTCAGACCAACCTTACTGCTTTTCTTCTTCACCATCTTTCCATGTAATCTTTGGTCTTTCTTTTCCTCTTAGGCTGTCCACTTCCAGATCACATGCTCTTTTCACAGGTTCATCATCTTCCTTCCATAACATGTGACCCATCCATCTCAAACCACTTCTCTTTACTGCTTTAACAACAGTTTCTTCCACACCCAACCTTCCCATGAGCTCACTTGTATTCTTTCTGTCAGATATTTTAACACCACACATTTTCCGTATCATGGCTCTTTCTGTTTTCCTGGAGATACCTTCTTCTACTGTCTTCATATTCCACGTTTCTGAGCCATATACCATCACTGTTCTGACACAAGCCTTACAGATCTTGCCTTACATTCTCATCATAAACCTTCTACCAGCTAGGATCGAGGCCAGCTCATTTAACTTTATCCACCCCAGTCTGCATCTTCTTGTCACTGCAGTCTCACATCCACCACCACTGTTAATTGTATAAAGATAAGAAAACCTATCCATCTTCTCGACATCTCCCATATACATCCCTTCCTGCTCCCCCACCACTCCATTGCGTGTACTAATATCCTTACATTCTTGCACTCAAAATTCTCAGCCTACATGTATTATGTTATGTTATGTTATCCATGTTTCGGACTGGGGTGGCAAAAGTGAAAACATGTCAAAAATTTTCAGTGCGCTTTACGCGCCCACATTGCAATACAAAATTTCGCGAGCAAAGCGCGCAAAAAATTAACAATTTTGTATGTTTAATAGTATTTTTATGCTAACTTTAATAGTTTTATGTGCTTTTCAATGCTTTTTAAACATATCTTTGCATTGCGTATTATGAATTTCTCGAGATGTAAAAATTATTGGGGGTAAATCGATGTTTGCCCTCCCCCCATATTTTCACTGGGGTGGCGACTTCCCCCTTTCCACCCACCCCAGGATCGACGCCCCTGACCTATGCTATGTTGTGTTGTGTTATTGCAGCAGATTACCCACAAGCCACAAAGAGCAGGCCCCTTACAGCCTTGAATGCCGATCTGTGCTGCAGCACCCCCCCCCCCCACGCAGTTTTGTAGCCGGGTTTGTAGAGGGACCAGTGGCGTATTTACGGGGCAAGAAGGCAGGCAAAACACGCAAAAGTAAAAAAAAAAAATTGAAAGTTTAATCTGCATGAACATGCAAACAAATAAGCCACCGACGTCAGAAGTTGGAAGGGGCGCGATTTCAGCCCAGGGTGCAGTTTGTTCCAATGTCACTTAGAGGGACTACAACGCCCCCTAGATAGTTGAAATTATAAGGTATGTATAATAAAATCTGATATTAGATTTAACACCACAGTTTTAGCACTGCATATTTCGTACTAAAAATAATGTTGTTCACACAAACCTTTCATCTCCACTAGCTCTTGAAGACTGCACATCGTGTGATCTGTGATTCTCGTTCTCATCTCCAATGATACGCCGTGGCAATTGGTTGGTTTCTTGCATGTAATCACCTGGGCTGAAATGAAAGACATAAAGAAATGTGACTATCGTATTGTTTTCATCTTATACTTGTTGGACACTAAGAACGAGATATCTCGGACTGGGATCTATGGAGTATGCGTGTTACATTGAAATGAAATCATCTCCAACGGTTTAACTTTGTTCTTAATTATTATGGTTGACGACATGGAATCATCGTAAAGTCATTTCGGATTAAGAAATAATTTTGATGCGGAAGAAAAGTTGAGAAAGGAAAGAATGGCAAATTAAAAAACAAAAGAATGCCCCTCCCCGAAAAATAAACAAATCTTCAGGTAAGAGAGTGAAAATCGGATGAGGGGGAAAAAGAAAGAAACAAATTTACAACAAATGCCTTGAGCATGAAAAATGACATTGGACCGTGGTGTTCAATTTAGTATAAATTGATTTCATCAATATTATGCCAGTCATGGTCAATCTAACTGCCGTGTCAATCTCATTAATATAAAAGCAATTATCTTTAACACTGAAGTATTATCTACAACATAAAAAGTACTTAAAAGAACTAGATACCATTCTTATATGTAACAACTTGTGTGTAAAATGGAAAACCTCATTTTTGTTGTAGGTTTATATGCAGCGATAGTTCTAATAGATTCTTCATTAAAGTCCTTTGAAGTTACCGTAATACCCATAAAACAAGATTTCCACAAGAAACATTCATATGGCAGATTTCGGTATTTTCAAGGGATAAAAACGCGGCTTGTCATAAAATAGCTGCAAAGTCCTCATACTTTTTTCAGTGAAAAAAGATGATGAAGCAGCAATACTATTTTGTAAAAGAAAAAACACAAATACTGAAATAAAAGTTTATTCAAGGTTCACTTTTATTTTTAATATTATACCCAATGATGTTCGTAACCTTGGTGTTACTATTCATAACAACCTCAAATTGAAACAGCGCATTAGTAAAAAGTTGTAGGGAAGCTGCTTTTGGAATCTATCAATATATTGGTAAACTCTGTTAATATCCGGCTAAGAAATCGATAGATTTAATGGTTAATTCACGTATTTGTGTCCACAGGTATGGCCTATAATTAGTGCTTGGTTTAAATCCAAGTCAACCCATGCTCATCTGTACGATGCAAAACTTGTTATGTATAATTATTACCAAAAGTGTTGTCCAGCATAAATGCCAGATGTAGTAATGATTTGTAACACTCTGGGAGACACTCGCAAAAAATTACTTTAAACTTTTTATTTTTTCTGATTCATGATTCATAATATTATGCGTTCAGAACAACATTTATTAAAATTATTGCAGCCTCATATGGATAACATCAAGCTGTAGAAATTGGCAAAGAACAGGATAGATTAACATTCCATGGTCACCAACGTCACTGGATATTGCACATCTCGACAGAGGGGGAAGATGCAGTCATTATATCGCTTTTTGTGCGTTTTGGGGGTTAGAGTATCAACTGATCTGTATGGAGATATATTATAAAGCACAAAAGGCGGTACCAGGACAAATAGGGAGGGCGGAAACAAAAGGGGGACCGAAAATGTCCACAGAGCAGAGACCTAAATTTCATGAAATATACTGCGAAACTCCAATGATTTTCTGTATTTGACACACGCGCCCGCATACACTTTTGTTTGATGTTTTTTCTTCCACTTGTTTCCACCTTTTTTTTTTTTGGTCCTTTTCTTCTTATTCTCTACTTTCTTTACTCTTATCTACTGATAGACGGGTATTTTTTAGGCCTCTATCTGCAATTAAGCTCGCCTTGTGATAGCGGCCTCTGGTATTATCCATCTGTATCTAATGTAAATCTTGTATACCAAATGATATTAAAAAATTATTAGTCCATGTAACAATAATTTGTAAACATATATGAATGTAATGCAATGTTTTTCATTAATCAAAATTGCACGGAAGATACCGAAATGAAACAATTCAATTCAATTTTAGTGGCGGCCGCCCCATCTGCCCTGCCCCCCTCCCCTGGCACCGCTTTCGTGAAGCACTATCACTGAATTTAGTGCTGTATCTGTAAAAGACGTTACGTGTAGTTACCGGTTTTGATACGTCGACGCTTCTCTCCCGCCATTTTTTCTCTGTCGTCTGCGCAATCGCCGTTTCTCCTGTAGAACACAGTCGTAGTACTTCTGCAAAGTCTTATCGGGCTTGCCATGGCGATCAGTTACTGTCCCATTCAGCATGATGTAGATCTTTGTCGAAAGAGAAAGAATATTGGTGATTGTGCCTATACGCGAGAAGACGAATTACTTAAAGGGCTTAAAGGTTAATTCCGGGCTGAGAGTTTCATTGAATGAATGCAGAAAAATCAAAGAAACGCATGAGTGAAAGTTGGAGAAGGGAGGGGGGCAAAAATTATGAATAAAGTCAATAAAGTAATTAAATTATTCAAATTTTCTACGATTCTTGAAAATTGGTCGCAGTGTTCTATACGACACGAGCAACCACCCTTTTGTTGTACACAAAATGTTACATTATAATTTTCTTTTTCTCTCAAGAAACACTCATCTCTCTAATCCCTGTTTGTTCATATTAACACTTGTTTCAACATGATTTTCATTTTGTTCTTGCATAAATGACAGTGATACTTTTAGTACAAACCAAGTGGAGGGCTGCTGACAGTAAAGGTCACAACATTGCCAATTTTGTAAAGATCGCTGACATTCGTTTAAAAAAATATATATTTGCACAGTCAATTTTCTGCAGCTTTCACTGATCAACTAGTAATTTTCCCATTTTTTTCCAAAGAATTTTGCTATCAGATTGGAATTCCCTTTTCAGGTATGACAGCTATGGTAGATAGTTGTTATTTTTTCCTTTCCTTTTCTTCTTCTTCTCCTCCTCCTCTTTCTTCTTCTTCCTTTTCTTTTCTTCTTCTTCTTCTTCTTCCTTTTTCTCCTTCTTCTGCTTCTTCTTCTTTTTCTTCTTCTTCTCCTCCTCCTTCTTCTTCTCTTCTTCCTCTGCCTCCTTCTTTATCATCATAATCATCATCTTCGTCTTTTTATTCTTCTCATCGTTGGAATGAAGTTGGGCGAATAATGTCCAGGAAATAAGACAGGAAATGAATTCGTCATTCATCATTTATCTTGCTGGACAGTCGTGGGCATGATTAATGCACAGATAATACGCGGTAAAATAGTTTATATTATGACTAATAGATTTATGTTATTACTAATAGATTACCAACTAATTATATTTAAACAGAAATCCACAAGAGACGGAAGAGGGTAAATTTACACAGACGCCGGTTTAGTTTCTGGTTTAAATTAGACAGTCTAACCGTTAGATCTACGGTGAAATAAACAGTAAGGTTGGTGTCAAAGTGACAAAAATGAAAGAATAACGAGCTTAATTTTTGACCAAAAGTTACAAAAATAATGCAAGAAATGATTACTTTTAAAAAACACTCTCTTCTTCTTAGATCTAAATCTAGTAAATGTTATACAGTATGAAAGAAATTGAATCTCTCAATTCATGGCCAAACTTAAACAATTTTGAAATCAATCACCTTCTTTTGATTTGATCTAGGTTAGGTCTAACGTTATCTTAGATCCCCAAAGTGCGAGTTAAGCTATCTTGCTTAAAAGTTAATCACTTACTACAGTTCTGCGGGGTCAAATTTGACTCTGAATGGCGTCAACTGGGAGTGTTCATAATTAAAGTGACTCGGAATGTCGAAATAATTTGAACCAGAATGGTGTGGCGTCAACTGAGAATCAATTCAAGTCAAATTAACTCGGAAATCTGAATAACTTTGACTCAGAATGGAGTAGACTCCCGGCTGACGCCATTGTGAGTCAAATTTAAATCCGCAGAAATACGAGTGTCCCATAGCATGGCCTACCTGTCGACCATTCAGAAACACCCTGTCCTCGTATTCGACCAGCACAATACAGCGACCGTCGTCTGCTTCGCAAAGTGTCAGATCGAAGCTTCCAAAGTCTTTACTGTACGGCAAGGCGGGAGACACGACTTGGGCGGTGTTCTGCCC
>JZLH01S0620364.1:752-11191 GCA_001188425.1 Eucidaris tribuloides
ACTGTACACGCAGGGGATCTGAAATATAGATAAAGTGAATTTCTTGCAAGGCTGGGATTCTAAAATCTGTGTTTCCATCAGCAGCAGCCGCATCTGGCTAATATCACAATAAACATTCCCCTTCAGAACGGCTGAGGTACATGTTTGTAGATTTCAGCAACGTTTACTGAGGTTAGTCAATTAAACAAATGGCAATTTTCTGTATGTATTTGCAGGAAGGGATTTTCACTTTCACAGAAGATTTTATCACAATATATGGAGATGTGTGGACCAAACTTTCGTATTTCCCCATGGATTTCTTGTAAGCTCAAACGAAGTATACACCGGACTGGAAAACTCATCCTTCATTAATTCCTGGGACTAAAAATCTTTTTATTCACCCAGGTCATAAGCTTTAATTTACTTGACTTCATTTTTTCCAATTGGACAATCCAGAGCCAGTTAATTAGTATACCGCGAGCGATGTTACTCGCACGCCAAGTTCGGTGGAACTAAAGTCCACATGTCAAAGTTTACAAACAGAACAGCGGGTACGCAGCATCTTTTTTTCCTTGACCGATATAATCTGTGACTGCTCTTGAAAAATACTGATATTCGATCATTTGAAAATAACGTTTTTTTGGGGCAGAGCATAGTCCAGGAAAAAAAAAATTGCAAAATTAGGTTCCGTGTAGCTCACTCCCACCCCTACATGTAAACTTTTGCAGTTTGGTATGTGAACATAACATTGTGAAAGCTCTCGATGGAGAAGGACATTTTATTGACATCAAGAAACTACTTGTGACATTTTAGGAGTGATCAAAAAATTTCTTGGAAAAATATCCGCATGAACCTAAATGTAGTCGTGGTGTAGGGAAAACAAAGGCGGGTGTCTGCACAAAATTTTGAAAATATGGATTGGTTGGCAAAATTAGCACAACAACTGACTGTTTTAAAGATTGTGTCATGGGATTTTGCCAAGTCCGCATTACTTACCCTTATTATCAATACCAATAAAACGGTAGTGTTAATTAGCTTACAAAAAGCCACCTACGGTGCAAATGTTATTAGTAATTGAGCATCCCACTTATAAATCACTCTATTGTAATCATTTTGTGACGGGAAAAGATTCATGAATCTCTAGGTTGTCTCTAACTAAAATTTTAAATAGATAAGCAAAGCCATTAGTTCGAGCCATTGTAACATCACCTACACATACAAAACAATTATTGACAAAGAGAACGTCTGTTCTTCACCCGACCTCCACCAGAAAATTGGTAGCATTTGCCGAGATGTAGCTCATATCAAAACATTTGGTTTATTTTTCGTTCTTCCATTCCCTACTTTTTATTAATTCAGTAGCACAATTCAGGAGTGAGATCCTGTTTATTGTTCTTGGAAAATGTTCATATTAAAATCTCCTTCAAACCTTCTATAGACCAAGGAAGGGTACAAATTTTTAATTTAACCATGGACCTTTACCTATAACCAAGGATTACTTTTCTTCATCCTTCATCTGTTAACTATTATTCTCAGCAATCCTAATTCATTCACTGTGGTACAATATATAATACAACACATCATTCCATACTGAAGGGTCATTTAAGAAAAACAAACATCACAATACTGGTTCCCTGCATAGACCAGATCATGGATGGACATATTCATAGTGGTGGTTTCCTGGTGGATGCTGGGTATAAGTGGGGGCAACTCCCATAATTGATAAACACTCGGTGGGTACAATACGTATTTTTTTCCTGGATCACTCCGGGTTTTCCTGACATACGCCTCGTGGGCCAGAGGGGCGTCGGGTTGCCCTTACGGCCCAAAGTGGCAGCGGGAGTAGGTCTGAGAATCAGACTATAATATATGAATGTATTTTATAAAACAAATATTAGCGGCCTTCATTCGAGGCTCTTAGTTTATAAACTATAGTCCCGTCCGGTACTTGCAGTATACTATTTTGGCTTCGGGGGCTACGCCCCATCAGAAGTTTGAAAAATACTTATTTCAATGACTACAAAATGAATGCTACTGCACAGTGTAGTGTATATGTCGAGATTTTGGTCTGATTTGTAACTGTATGGTGGTGTCATCATGAAATTATCAAGCGTTTTATATACTGTTGGATACAAATATAACTTAAATTCAGAAATTTGTACTTGCATATTCACTGCAAGGGTGTAGACAATCGTGAGGTGGATGATGGGGGTATGCATGCATCCCCCAGCTCACATGGGGAATGACATGTACAATGTATTTATACCCCACCCCCCAGGTTTCACGGAAAAATATTTTTTCTAATCAAGTATTATTCTTATTAAGCCATTCTATAGTGACTCGCGTGACATTTGAACAAAATTTTAAGTTTCATTGTATTACTATTGTGAAAGTGGGTTTATTCAAATCAAATTTAATATGTTTTGTAGTCTAGATAATGGGAATACGACTTTTAGTCCTATAATAATTGCTCTCATGTTCCTGTTGATGAAAGACTATGTATCATTCGTAATTCGGGTGACATAGAGGATGAGTTTCACTGTTTTATGATTTGCTCTGCTTATGATGATTTAAGATCACAACTAGTCAGTATTGCATCAGGCTCAGATCCAACCTTTCTTCAGTTGCATGTTTACCAACAATTCCTATATTTAATGTCGTCAGAATCACTGTGCTTTCAAATAGCCAGTTTTGCAAACCACATGTTAGTGACATGATTGGGAACACTTGAAAATACCTCAAGAACCAAATGAGTTGGAATATATAACAACTACACACTAGCAGGAATGGATCTCCCACCTGGGAGGATTTGTCTGTAATTTATTTACTTAAGGAGAATCAAGCATAAATATAGGAGTATTTTAATTTTATCCGGGTACGATAAAAATAAGCCCCATATAGAGCCACACAGCAGGTTTCCCTGCTACGAGTGATATTGACATTGTTTACTTTAGAATGAGTCAACGTTTGACTACAAGATTTTCACAGGAGAGTCCTTGCCTAGTTTACTTGATTCTAGAGTAGTTTCAGCCCAAGTTGAGGACTACCCCCAATCATGTCATTTACCTTTAACATGTCGTAACAAGTTACTATATTCGAAAAACGAATGACAATTTTATCCTTTTCCTAGCCACCATATTTTGTTATCGGGTGAATTATTTACTATTACTATTGTGTATTATATATGATATGTTTTTAATTTTGTATTACTTACTAAGTTTGTATGTTCGATGTATCACTCAAAGGCCTTTTAGGCCGGCCGTCTTGTACTGGCGTGATTTTTTTATAAATAAATAAACTAAACTAAACTAAACTACATGCAGTATTACAGTTACACAAATCTAAATGTAGTACACTGTACATGTAGTAGCAAGGAGCAGAGAGTGTATCAGCTCATAGTGACAGCTGCTGACTGGCATGATAGCGTCAACGGTGTTATGTAATAAGGTTGTCCAAGTGCCCAAATTTCAGGTGGACCGCCTGGGGCAAAGGTAAATAGTGTGGTCAGTTTGGCCCATGTGAAATGACAGATTGATGACATGATTAATACACTGATGTCCCTTGATGGTTAGTGCCTATCGAAAATAGGCAACTCAGATGACCGTTTGTCCACAGGCTGTGTTCTGGCAGCATGTTCTAAAATTGCCTAGTCTTTATTACTAGACATACTAGTTTGATTGCGCAAGGAGAAAAAAAATGAATGCAGCCTGTAACACAGGCTAGGCAGTATGTTCTAAAATTGCCTAGTCTTTATTACTAGACATACTAGTTTGATTGCGCAAGGAGAAAAAAAATGAATACAGCCTGTAACACAGGCTAATATTCATTGTTTATTGATTGGTTAAAAGATTTCAATAAATGTATGCAATTAACGTTAACGTTAACTCGGCGTTAACTCGGCGTTAACCACGTAACTTAGATCTAACTTACGTTATAGGTCACTATTCACAATTAAATACATGTAAGTAACGACTAACGTTGCTTACCGTACAGAATAGTGCGTGAAAAAAAGTAAAAAAGTTGTAAAAACAAAATTGTAGCGTGGGTTTTGAACCCGGGTCACACGCGCAACAAATTGTAAGAGGTGGGACACGCACGCTAACCAATGTAGCCACACAAGACGACTTAACAAGTGTTGGCTTTCTTTAAGCTATATTGAAGCAAGAGTTCCGAAAAAGTTTCGTGGGAATAGTAGGTCGCGGCGTATGTGTTGCTAACCCAGATTTTTACACTCGCGTCAATTTATAGCGAATAATTTAATTTTCATTATTCCCAAACTTAAAACATCTGCGATGACGGTAAGTATAGACGTCCAGTCGTTAATAGCTATCGCGGGCACGTACTGAAAGCCATTGACATTCGCCTCTGGGGCATCGCTAACTGTGCCAGTCGTGTTGTGTATCATAGCTGTCGTAGCTCTTGGCCCCCCCCCACCAGGGCCCGGGGGCAGGGGGGGGAAAAGGGGGGGGGCGGGGCACGGGGGGGGGGACCGAAAAAAAAATTTTTTGTCTAATACAAAAAGGGTTTTTTTATTTTTTGGGTTTGAAAAACTTACCTAGGGGGGGGGGGGGGGGAAACCCAGAATATTTAATGAATTCTTGTTTAAAAAAAAAAAAAATTTTTTGGCATCCCAGGTAGCAAAGAAAATATGCGGGGCCCATTTCTGGGTACCATGTGGGGCAAAAACTCCGCCTACCAATGTTGGGTTAGGCATATGGGCTACCCATTATGGTGGCCCAAAGATTGGGGCCAAACAATGGGGCCCAGATGCCCCATTATGGTACCCTATTTCCATTGTGCTACCGTGGGGCCCGGGCTGCAACTCAAAATTTTGATTTTCCCACTTTATGCGATGCGTATTTTCCCTACGGACACCCCACTTTTCCCTACGCTAATTAACCATTTTCCCCTACGAAACCTACGTTTTCTCCTACAAAAAAAATCGGAAAATTTTTCCCTAAGAAGTATGGTTTGTCCATTAAAAAAGAACCATAGAAATGCCAAAATATTGATCAACAATTTTCTTCGCGGAGATGGACAAAAATGGGCCGGGATATAATCGGATTTCCTGTGGAAAAAATTTACGAAATATTTTCTTGAAAATTGTTCAAAAACCATACATCCCATACAAAATCATTCAAAAAAAACCCCCTACATTTTCCCCTAACGGAAGGAAGCCGGCATTTTTCCCCGTAGGTAATTACCCTACACCTCCGCATGGCCAAAAATCCCCTATGGTTAGGGGGAATTTTTCCCTCAGAAAGTGGCAGCACTTGCGTGGGGGCCCCATTCTGGGCCCCAGTCTGGGTATGTGGTTTCGTGTTGGGCTTCTGTGGGTGGTGGCGAACAAAAAGGGGCCCATAATAGAAAGCCCAGATTTGGAACCATCTTGCGTTCCAGATTGGCGTTTCATTGGGAATTCAAATCTGGGATCAGATGGTTCATTCTGGGATCATCTGGGTCCAGATGGAAAAATAAATATTTATATGTTAAGCCTGCCTTTAAGGGCATTTATTGAAGGTATTCGTTAATTAATTATAGATTTCCTATTTAATCCTACTCCTAACCCAACACACCTAACCCTATTTTAACTTCCAAATTTCTAAAAAACCCTTGCCCTAACTATTTACTGCATGTTTGCACCAGTTATAAGGCTATTATCCACGAAAATTTTAGGGTAACAAAATTTCATAGTTCTACTGCTATTAGTATTTCTTTTTGTTTGCATAGAGGGATGCCATAGGTAACCCCATATGAAATAACACAATTAGGAAGTTTCACGACACGGCGCGTCTTTGTCTGTTTTGTGGCATTGTTAAGGATATCATTGAAACATCTTTTTTTTAAGCCTATGGAAATTTGCTGAGGACTTGTATACACTTACCGATTATGAAAAATTAGGCTAAGGAATATAACATTAGGCATTGAAGGGACCCACGTAAATTACGTCGTATATCACGACCGAGTGCATGTATCTATCCCTTTTCGCCAGTTGGGGAATACAGTGGGGTGACTACGGGGGTGGGTTGGGGGGCGCAAGGCGTAGCCTACTATCCCCAATGAGACCCTCCTATTTTATTATTGTGATTGAATTGTTATTAATTACTTAATAAATTAAATTCTTACTAAAATCTTCATTTTGTTATGAAACATTTAGTCCCCCAAAACCCTACAAATTTCGCTTACTTAGGTTTATATACGTGCCAATCAATTATTCCATTCGCCCCCATGCAGGGCATTATGGTAATTTTTGCTAGTTGCATAGCCCATATGGGTTCCATGTGGGACCCATATGTGTAGTTCTGTGCAGCCTTGCCCAGAACAACACATATGGGACCCATGCGGGGCCCATGTGCAGGGGCGTAGGCTGGTTTGGGCATGGGGAGGTGCACATCTTGCGGAGGAGGAACTAATTTGGTGTGGGGAGGTGTACATCCGTAGGGAGGTGGAACTAAAGTTGAGAAAATCAGCCGTTGAAAGCAGAAAAGGTGGTGAAAATTTCTTTTTGCTTGACAGGGGCGGAACTCCTTTGGCTCTGCGGGGGAGGGGGGGGTGCACGTGCCCCTAGTGCACCCCCCAGCCTACGCCCTTGATGTGTGTTGTTCTGGGATGATTACTATTCGAATTGCCCATATGGGCCCCACGTGGGTCCCATGTGGGGCATATGGGCCCCGACCAGCCCAGATAAAACCCAGATGGGTCCCATATTTTTTGCTACCTGGGATAATATCAACAGGGAATTACATACCTTTCCAATATAGTGTTACATTTATGGCACCATTGTTTGAATTTCATAATAAAAACTCAACATTTTCAGAGTTTTTTCGTGGTTTTGGTGTGCTTTGAATAATCGCTGCTGGCATAAGCCAGCATGAGCTCCCACTCTGATTGGCTAAATGCCGACATATCGAACAAATCGCGGAGCAAATCAGATTGCGACAAAAGTACTATTTACGGCTTTGAAGTACTATTTACGGATTTTAAGTACTATTTACGGCTTTGAAGTACTATTTACGGATCCGTAAATAGTACTTTTTCACAAACTCGCACGGTAGTGTGTTTATTTTTCATCATGTGACATTCTTTTAACCAATCAATTATGAACAAGAATATATGAAGGCAGTTTATAATAGGGGATACCTACGGGGAAAATGACCTTCCGTAGGGGAAACGTAGGGGATTTTGATGATTTGTAGGGGATGTAGGGGATTTTGACAATTTTCAGAAATATTCGTAATTTTTCCAAGTAAATCCGATTATATTCGCCCATTTTGTCCATCTCCGCCGAAGAAATTGTGATCAATATTTTGCATTTCTAAGGTTATTTTTTTAAGGGAAAAATCATACCTTCGTAGGGAAAAGTCGATTTTTGTTAGGAGAATCCTGGCTCGTTATAGGGAAAAATATCGGTTAATTTTAGGGTACGGGGAAAGTGTGTCCGTATGGGGAAAATACGCATGCGGTTCGTAGGGGGAAAATCAAAATTTTGAGTGGCCCACCCCTGGTGTGTGTGGCATGAGTCATTATGAATATGGGGTAGATTTCACGAAACCGGCCTACGACCATTCCTACCGTTAGAGTTTGGGCTGAACTTAGGCCGAACGTTTCAACGACGAAACTGATCACACTCTAATCCAGCATCTAACTTGATCAACGATGTATCGGAACTGATCGTTTCAAAGTAATCTCATTTAGACCCTGTTTCAATGAGGGAGGAGGAGGATAGGAACGTGATTCATTCGGCTTTTAGCAGTATATATATTCGAATGTTTCCATGTGTTGCAAAAGATTCATAGACTGCCCCAAGATTTGGTCAAATACACGTTATTTTTTACTAATTGAGCCGAAAAATAATGTGATATTTCTCGCAATTAATTGAATACTCAATGTTTCCTGCTCATCATAAAAATTCTACCCGGATTTCTGTCTAACTCATACTTTATTGTCTTTATTAAAGAATGTACAATTGCTCTTGAATAGTTGAATCTTTGAGACTAACTAATATTACAGAAGCAAAGTGTTTCTTTTATTAGCGAATAAGTATAATTACAGATTAAGACTCAAATTCAAGATGCTACTATAGTGGAAATTTTTGTGCGCCTGTCAATGGAGATGATAGACTATTATTAATTCATGCGCCTCAGTATCGTGCGATGAAGCTGGGTATTTACAGGTGGTATGCCTTGTATCCGGACATTGGTTACACATGCGTATCTATAAATATTAATGATCTTCAGTTAACACATTACATTCATGCTCGCACACCGCGATTCTCTCGGTGACCGTGGCAAGAGAACATATAGTTTTAGAGCTGGCTTTCTCAGCAGACCACATTTAGTGGGGAAAGCCGCTCGTCTTAGAGTTAATCGATCCCGAACTTGTTTTCGAGATATCGTAACAAACCCTAAATATGGCCGCTAGGATCCATTTTGATCCCTGTTGCCATAGTTATTGTCATGTTGGTCCCCGTTTTGTGAATCGGGCCCCCATGGTACGCAGTCAGAGCGGCGGGTTCAGTTCTGGACTGGATCGGTAAGCAAGTGTGGTGATTGCGAGCAATGTTGCCACCTCGTAGGGGAAATCCCCTACCGTAGGGGATTTTGGCCTATGCGTAGGGGGGTAGGGGATACCTCGGGTTGAAAATGGCCTTCGTAGGCGGAAACGTAGGGGATTGATGAGTTGTAGGGGAGTAGGCTGCGTTTTTTGACATTTTCATGAACATTCGTAATTTTTTCCAAGGAAAATCCGATTATAATTCGACCCATCTTTGTGTGCCATCTCTGCCGAAGAAATTCGTGATCAAGTATTTTGCATGTTCTAAGGTATATATTTTTAGTGGGAAAACATACCTTTCGCCAGGGGAAAAAGTCGATTTTGTAACGAGAATACATAGCGTTTCCTATGGCGAAAAATTATGCAGTGAATTCAGGCGTAGGGGAAAAGTGGTGTCCGTAGGGAAAATTTTGTAGGGGAAATCAAAGATTATTGTGTGGCAGCGCCCTGGATTTGGAGTGACGTTGTCGTAAAATGTTGTGACACTGCCTGGTCAGAGAAGTTCGAGTCAACCTGTTATGCGACCTTATGCCTATTCTTGAATCTTCAGGAACGCACCTTATGGCTGAAATACAGGTATAATTCAAAAATAATTTATAAGTGGACGTAAAAGGTCTGACTCTGAGCTCGGCTCCTGATCGGGATTAGTTCCGCACGTACTGCCCGCTCTTTACGGCTAGCGTGTTTTCCGCAGCAAACCCCGGGGCGGCTCCGGCTTGGCTCACCCGTGAAAGTGGTACTCGCTGCCCGTAGCGTAACTCCGTCATGTCCGTGGCATGCATGGCAGGGTGCAATGTGCACAAGAGTCACTCTATAGAGTTACATGGCCAAAAATAATTTCCGAATGCACGTATGGAACAATTCAAATTACATGTATGTACCAGTGACAGTGTATGTTCAGCTGAATTACATTTTTTTCAGCCTTCAGGCAATCGCATCAACAGACATGACAGAGAGTTGGTTTCAACATTGTCCATTATTTTAATGTGTTGTCTGTTGACTGTTGGAAAAAAATTGACACCCCGCTCACCCATACAAGTAATTGGTGAATAGTGCAATAGGTGCTATACTACCCCTTGCACCTCTCTGTATTCTCCTCTTGGTAAATATTCATTAATATGTGAAGGCATGGAACAGGATTCCAAAATTCTGGCACCTAAAAATGTTAGAATTTTTTTTTATTTCAGAAACAAAACTTTTGTTAACTTTCTTACTTGAACTGAAGAAATCATGATGTGGATTTATTCATTAAAGCTGAAGTATTTCATATATCTATTCAAAAATGCATACTTTGGCCTTGTATAAGAATTGTACACAGAGCCAAGCTACCACTCCCGTGAGTACCCCCGCCTCACTGTTAAAATGTTAATGTTGTCATGTTAGATCCAATATTAAAAATAGATGCCAACACATCTACTACAGTATGTGGTCCAGGATCACTCACGAGAGCACTCCATTGACTTTTCCGTGTAACAGTGATGGCCTGATATTTGGATGGAACTTCCTCCAAGGAAATTCCATCTCTACATTTACAATTAAGCGGAAATATTAAAAACATCTTGACTTACCTTATAAATCACAGGTTGCTGTCTTGTCGTCCATAAGTCACAAAAATAAATAAAAATGTAACTACTGCACCGGAATCTGCCTTCGGATAAAAAGCAGGTTCGTCAGCGTGCAGCAAATTTCTGGTCGCGGTCGCATTACTACCAACAGCCCGATCCACGGAGAACTCGGCCGCGCTTGGCCGACATATCGGACGGCTCGACGTACCACACAGGCCGTCCGAACAGGGGACCGAACAGTCCGCACTGGCAAGCCGAGTTGGCGTACGCCAGGTTTTCGGTGAGTCGGGTTGTCCGGATTACATTATTATTGCGCCACAGACTGGCGGAGTAAGCGCAACG
>JZLH01S0620364.1:41740-51888 GCA_001188425.1 Eucidaris tribuloides
TTTCTGTCAGTCAACTGCCTTGAACTATACGACTAGTGTGTTGACGTTATATGGGACAGACATGGCAGGCCTCGGGTGTTCAACCGGCATCAAGGCGTCTAGGAAGGAACAATGAATCTAACATAATGAAATAGGTAAATTAACATGTGATCAGTTTTTTACAACACTAACAGACTTGTCTTAAGTTATGGACTTCTAAAAATATACACAAGTAGCAGTTCATTACTAAAACCAAATTAGTTTTTTTCTCTATAAAATAATAGGGCATTTTGGCGGCCATTTTGTTTTTTCCGAATATGTCAAATTGCTCAAGACTGACAAAATGAGCCCATCCTATTCTAAAGAAATTACTGTTATCAGCCGACTACATTGAGATTAATGTGTTGGTTCAGGGTATATGGGCCCGACATCACAGGCCACAGGTGCTCACCTGGCCGCAATGTGTTTATTAGGAGGAAGGGGAAGTTACAGGGTCTGGAACTAAGACTAACGTAGTGATTTATTGGAAATATGCAAATTAACATGTCATCTATGATGAAACAAGACTCTAGTCTTGTCTAGGGTGAATTACTGCTAAAAACATACACATCTAGTAGTCCGTTACTAAAACAAACATACGCTTTTATAGTTTTCTATACAAAAATCGGGCATTTTGGCGGCCATTTTGTTTTTTGCGCATATCTCAAATTGCTCAAGGCTGACAGAGTGTCAGTTTCCAGATTGTTCAAACTGATGGTCCCAGGAAGGCATAATCTGCAAAGAAAAAAACTATAGACCCTAAAACAAGGTAAACCCCCTTGGCTACTGGACTACAACACCTCCACAAGCATTTTTCAATTCAACAGAAATAAAAATCAGTGCTTAAATTACAAGGGGCTCAGAGCTGTATTAGCCCCACAAAATTTAAAACGTAACTCTTACAATATTTTTCCGGATGATCTCACCCCCACCCCATAAAGATGACCCATCTCATAATAAGTAAATTAACAGAAATACATTTGTTTATATTATTTTCCAAACCATCAAATCATTATTTCACAGCTGCAGAATGTGCTTTTGCTTTTAGAATAAAATGTAAATGAAGGTTTGTTAATTAGTGTACTTTGTAGCCCCTATGTATAAAGCATGAAAGAGCCCTCATAACCAACTGGGGGTACCTTTCCCCTAAATCAGCAACAAGAAAATTTGTAATTTAAGAATTATTTTGGGCTCTGGTTCTATTTCATATTTATTCATCAACCTATTCATAGGATGTATCAGGGTCCCGAGAATAATTGTTTTGAAGGGGTTGCTGAGTGCCCCCCCCCCCCACACACACCCACAAAGTTTGATATTAATTAATCAGCTTGTGATTGTTGTGTGTAGTTAATCACAAGCAATATATTGATAACCAACAATGACAACTGTTCGACTACAACCAAAAGTATGATGTAATTTGGAGACATCAGTCAGATATATAGCAATTTATATACAGTTCCTTGGTCTTCGTAATTTTTGTCCACAAAAACTGTAGATGTTCTGACTGCAAATCTTAACTTAATACCACATACACACATACTCTCATAGAGTTAAAGAATTATGTGTGAAGTTAGATCTTGGACAAGAGTTCCTTGTAAGAAAATTGAGGGTAAACACAATATTTTACCTCCATTTTCTCTGTCCTCACATGTGCCAACATCTTCATCGACACCAGACCGACTGCTTCCCTCTGGAGGCACTCTAGTCCCTTCCTCCACATCTTCTCCCTTACTGTCTCCTTTATCACCACCACTAGCACCTTGAAGATCATCTGCATTATCTCCATCCTTCTTACGATTGACACCACAACCCCCATCACCATCATCATCATCATCATCGTCGTCATCGTCATCCTCGTCTTCATCATCACAGGGAGCCTGCTCGTGGAGTTTCAGGGCAGTGAAGTTGGAGAGTAGCAGGAAGGCGTGTTCACTCCTCATCACGTTAAGGCATTCCTGGACGATGGGTGGAAGACTGGTTGGATCAGCTGATTCATAACACCTAGGGAGAAGGAGAGAGATGGAATGTTTAATCTTTCAACAAATGAAAATATTTTTACTATTGAACGAATGATAAAACATTCATTATTTGTTTTATACAATATTCTACAGTAGATCTTTATCATTTGATTGGAGGATTGCAAAGTTTGACAAATATAGCCATACATACATTTTGATTCTCTTTCTGGCATGTCTGGTTTATTCACAAATTCAGCTTCTTCAGTGTGTCAACTGTCATATTACAGTAAATGTCTCTGCAGTTTCCTCATTTTAGTAAAATTTCACCAAATATTTAAATCCTTATTAAAACAGTGAGTTATATGTTTTAAGTTCAAAGTTAAAACTCATTACAGTACGTACATCACACGGCTAAGTGGGCCAGCGCATCTACAATATGAGAGTGCATGCAGTGCAGTGACAGCTATGGACAGTGAACGGTAGAATGGAACAAAAATGGAACCAACATTCATGCGAAAATGAAACGAACACCATGCACGCAATAATGATACCAAATTTCATGCTGTGCTGAATGGAGTATTCATTGAATATCATGTGACCAACAATCTTTCAATCAAATGACAAGGATCTACTTGGATGTTGTATAAAATGAACTAATCATGATACTTTATACTGTTTAAAGATATTAAAGGCATTGGCTAACATTAACCACAGTTTAAAAAATGTGAGCTACATGATTCCCCATGCTACCAGTGTCTTTGATAAGGTCTAAAAATGAAGCCCTGAAAAAATTTCAAAATGATTATTTAGTGCTCTAAAAAAGTGAAAATCATAAGTTGACCAGATTCACATGATCATTTTCTCTCATAGCCTTACTGTGTGTCGATCAAGGCTATTTTCTACTCGCCTCGAGTATTAATTGTTTATTCATTCATATCTTGCCAGTGGCAGCATAAATTTCTGAACTTTTGTATTCTAGGGTTTTATCTGTCCGTTTGAACACTACTATGTAGCTCTGATAGCAAAGTTTGACAATTTTTAAAATTGAAGCTCCAAAATGTTTAAGCCTATCACTATAAAGGGAAAAGCCATGCAATTCAAACCACTGAAGTAGAACAAGATTTTTTTTTCTAAAAACTGCAATTTAACTTGAAAATTATGATGTGAAAATGTATTATGGAAGTACACAACTGGTATATGAGCATCCACATACAATATTTTTTGCAGTACCATTGGATAATATGACCTCTTGAAATAATACTACTTTACTTCCTTTATATCGAATCAAGCCGACATGGACAAGTTAAGAGTTAAGACTGATAACACTTGATGAAAGTGTTAATTAATGTTAATGTTAAAATTTTAATTTTACCTAATTTGACCATTTCTTTGTGATAATTTTAAATTTACCCCAAACCATGTTTTCATCACACTTTCTGACAATCCTGCACTGAAAAGTAGGAGAAATTCTGTCCCTTTTCCTAACATTGTGTCATTTCCAGCAAGCTTACAACACCATGCGTCCGGTATAAAAAATTACTGGACGCATGATTTTTTTTTTTACTGGACGCATGATTTTTCCATGCATCCTGTAAACTGATGTTAATGGAGATTTTAACCCTTTTGACAGATTTAGGGGCCCATTCTATAAAACAGATGATGCACAGGTTTATTTCGTGGGTCGGTAGGAATTTTGTACACACGGTACCTCTGCACAGCCGAGTGGGTTCGGACAATTCAGAGGTACCTCGTGTACACAATTCCTATCGACCCATTCAAACCTGTACATCATTTGTATACTGGCATACCGTTTGTTTGCTGGTCCTCGATGCATCCACCTGATGTCAGAACTCTGTAGTGCAGTCATGACTTCACTAACTTTGTCTGTCTAGAAAACAAAATAAGAAAATTGACTTCTTTTTCGAAGAGTTGGGCAATAAACAAAGCTTGAAATAAATATTTCTTGACACTAAACTAGAAGGAAATTACCACATGAAGTAGCTTTCTGCCATATCAAGTGACTTATGACATTTATATCTGTACATGCCATAGCACCACTGTCTTAAATTTCACATCCTCAACCGAGTGAATAATTTTATCTGTAGTAATTCATATCACGTATTTTGTATCTACATTATCACATTTACTGTTGAAATGAAATTGATAATTACATGTATAATGTTGATTTAGATCATATTTTTATGGCAAATTGTTTGTCTAGTTTGTCTACATGAATTTGTAATTGTAAATCTATTGCAATTCAGTTGTAAAGCTGCTATGATGTTTTGAAATAAAAATATACCATTGAATAAACTAATAATAAATAAATGAATAAATAAATAAATAAATAAATAAATAAATAAATAAATAAATAAATAAATAAATAAATAAATAAATAAATAAATAAATAAATAAATAAATAAATACATACATACATACATACATACATACATCTGTATAACAAGCCTACCCTTCAATGTATCAATACCTGAAATTTCCCTTTTCGGTAAACTGAATTCTCTATTGGTGAGTTAAATGTAAATAAAACATTGCAAACACTACTCATGAATCATTATGTGAAAATAATGATACAAACTTTGGCTTATTTGTTCATGCAATCCTGCTACTACTTACATTAAAGAATGCTGCCAACTGAATCTCGGATTCATCTGAAAACGTGTCTTGAACCTCACTCTGATTGACAAGATCCAGGTAGCTTTCACTGATCCAGTCATAGAAGACAGATTCCTGTATTGCAACACATAGATCATATAAAACAAATAACAGTCAACGTCGCGTAAAGGCCTCCGCACACTACATGACTTTTGCCGTACGACTTTTGTTGTACGACTGCACCGACTTGGATCCGAAATAAAAAAAAAGCTTATATTTCGTACACGCTGATTGTGTACGAAATATAAGCTTTGTTTTTATTTCGGATCCAAGTCGGTGCAGTCGTACGACAAAAGTCGTGTAGTGTGCGGAGGCCTTAAGACAAATCTCTGGGTACCCCTCATATTGATTTGGTTTAGATGAAATTCTAGTTACAGGTTGGCACACATTTTTATGCTGGACAAAAATCTATCATCGGTTGTCCTGCAGAAAGGCCCTAGCACATGTCATGTTCCCGGTAGAAAGGCCTTAACACTAAATTGTCACTAACTTGAAAACCATTGGGGATTTTTTTCACATGAAATTAAAGTAATGTGATATTCTTGGGCAAATCCATGAATTACTGGACAAATCACAAATTATATAAATTGCTCTATCGCGAATAATATGACATTATAATGGTTTGAATGGGTGTGAATCATGAAGAAACAATGGGGGACATCATTTCTACTCTAAATGTTATGTCTTCAACAGCACCCGCTAGGAGAATCAGAACCATACATGAAATACCACATGTGGGACTAGTGTGACTAAATCTCAGTTTTATGAAAATTATCATTTATTCTGCAGTTTTTTCCATGCCAACAACCTCTTCTCATTGTTTTGTAATAAAACCCCACATATGCATACTAAATCTGAAAAAAGACGTGAATAAACGCAAAGTTGTGTGATTGGACAAAATGTAACGTAACTAACCACAACGTAAGTAACCACCATGGTTTTGATGTTGTAGTTGAAATGAAGAGATTTTTATCAATAAGTTATATATCAAATGACTTATCAAGTCACCAAAAATAGCATGAATACCACAGTTTGTTTCAGTTGAAAACAGGTTGATGAAACTTTGAGGACAAAGACTTGTAATTTTTTCCATGTCCTCTTTTTTGGAATGTAACTAACCATAATTAAAGTTCTTATTATTACCAACTAAAACATGTCTCATGATTTTGCTTGATGTTGTGAAGTAGGTGCCAGTCTAGAAAACTGACAGTACCAAAACAGAAAAAAAAAACATCAAAGCATATTCATGTAGGAGCCAAATGTTGGGTAAAGTTTGTCATAAAGTGTAACTTAACTAATCATGGAATTGCCCTCTTACATCCTTCTGTCAGTCTGTTGAGTTCAAATATCAAATAAGGCAGTATTTCTCAAATTAGAGAAAATGGACTGTTAAGGCCCTTCTACCAGGAACATATGGTAGGGCCCTTCTGCCGTACAACTGATGTTATAGGGAGGCTGAAAGTATCATGACTGTACTAAGGCATGAGGAAAATAAGAAAAGCAAAGAGCAAAGGGAAAATTAGTGACATCTTTTCAGTCAAGACTGAAGAAGGCAGATATACACAAAGGTATTCAGTAAGACATTTTGAAATTACAGTTGTGGTCACGTTCAACTTGCTTATGAATGATTTAACAGACATTTCAGTCCAATTAGGACTCTAAAGTGTTCGACCACAGAGCAAAATTTCAAGTTACAATTTGATTTTACAAGTTTAAATTTCACTATTGAAAAAACAGAGGAAATTGGGACTGTGGAAATATATTTGAAGACGGGATTTAATTTGACTTGTGGAAGTTGCGTTATGAGTAAGTCATGCTTTTAGGACATTCCTTAATGACGGAAATGGAAACTTGGCACTCATATATAATTTGAATACTGAAATGATGATACCAATACCATGTGATAAAGTTTTAATCATATTTGACAGTCATAAAGATGATACACACCAGTCTTTCTTACCTCGAAGTCGATGTGTGGACTAAGTGTATTTCTGGGCTCTACATATGGTGATTGTCTGGGCACCGTGGGACCATGGAACCAGCCACTGATGGACAAGCGACATTTGTCTTGGGTTAACACTTCTGAAACCTGTAGGTAAAGTGATGAAATTGTAGTACTATTGAAAGGGGATACAAAGTCTGTCATCAAAGGCAGTGTATAAATAGCAAAACATGAATTACTGTATTCAAAATAAACAGATCAAGCATTTGATCTTTATTTTGGAGGTAGCTACCTCCATGAGTCAAAGTGTACAGCAAAAATTATGCAAGGCTATTAACACTCTCTGCAAGCTTTTCCTAAATAAAATAATAAATAAAACAATGGCAAGTTTATAAGAAACTAATAAGCTCAGAAGTATAGTTTGATTCTTGGATACTTGAGTCTAGTAAAACTGTGGCATTTGCTGTCACCCAGCATAGCCCGGGGCTAGTGCTGCTACCCGGAAAGCAGTAGGTTACAGTTTCAAGTCATGTTTTAAGTCACTGGAATTAATACACAAAAAGCGTTTGAACTTATGATATTCTGGAAGAAGCTACCCTCCATGACGATAGTGCAGCAAGAATTATTACTTTATTGTGTTTCTATGTTTTCTTCAAAATAATCATTTAGTACTTTAACAAGTGAAAATCTATGATCACCCAGGTTTGTCATGCTCATTTTCATGTGTAAAATCTATCCATACATTTCTTGCCAGAAGCAGCATAAATTCCCCAAAGTTGGTTTTAATTTGTTCATTCAAGCATTACTAGGATGAGTGCAGATATCAAAGTTAGAAAATTTTCAAATAGAACCTCCACAATGTTTAATAATCTTACGTCTTTAAGATATCACCTTAGAGCAAACATAATTATGAAATTGACTAACCTGATGAAATGACTTTGGAGTTACTTCAAAGAAAACTAGGTTGTTCCATTTTGGCACCAAAGACTTGACAATGGACTGGGGCTGACCATGTTCTTGGGAGAAAAGTACAAGGAGAAACTTGAATCTGAAGCACAAACATAGCAACAGTTTATTTATTCTCTCTCTGTGAATGAATATTCATGAACATTTTCTCAAATGTAATTGGTCAGTTGGTGCTTACAGGATCAAAAACAGTTTCACTAGAAATGCAAAATCCCCACCAAATCTCTAATTATTTGTTTTCCTGGGCAGCACTGTGCAAGCTCTATTTACTATATATTTTCTTTGAACTAATGTGCCTGCTCACTTCTCGGAAACAAAATGGTGGGTCGATCCTCACAATACTCAAACTGACAAATATAGAGTCTAACTTCTATGTTACTTTATGATTTGAAGGATATCTTTATATGTCATTGGCATTATGATGAAAATTTCACTTTAAACCTTTAATTTAATAGTACAGTATTCTCAATCATAAAGTCAGATGCAGAAGATTTACGCAAAATTTGATTCATATCGCAATGGGCTGCAGTGTACTTTATAGACTATGGCACTACACACAGTACAGTTAACAACGATGCAGTAAGATCACTATCAGTAGGCCCATGCAATAGCAGACATAATTGTTTAAAGACTGAGTTTGGGATTTGCAAGTCCATTACTCATGCTGAATTCTGCCTGACCTTCGGTTAACGGCCGATCGGACAATTTTGGATCTAATGGAACGTGCTCGTCACTGCGCAAATTTTGAAATTTAACCGTCCAGACTTTCAACAAAACCACGTATTATACCCAAAGGTTCTATGACAGGTGTTTAATTATACTAATCTTCACATTTGTGAACGATTTGAGCTGACTTCATTCATTTTGCTGTTTTCTGGCGTGCAAATCCCGAACTCTATCTTTTAACTTGGAGCTAATATTCAAGGTGACCCTTCACATATTGTTAAAGTGTAGGGACCAGGGAGCAAATACAGGGAGTCTGTGCACATGTATTTACTTGTCTGAGTTTGAAATCAATGCTATGCTTAACGTTAATAATAATGATAAAGTGTTTAATGAGTGTGTGTGTGGTTGGGTGGGGGGGGGGGGGGGGCTTGGGCTGCCAGATCTCCCTCCATATCCCACCTACAGTATACCACTGTCAATCACATACCATCTAGATCAAAGAGGTCCAGCAATCCTCCATCCTCCACCATCATCTGCTCCTTCCAAGGTGGGAAAGATAGAGGATGAATCAATCCTCCTTCCTTCGAAGCTCATCAGTCGTGGGCAAAGAAAACATTTAAAGAAGCAAAGTGAAGTGATTTACAAGTAAAGTTCACTCTGTCATCAAGTTATATTTAAGTTCATAACATTGACATGATGAAGAGTGTGGTTTGGGTAGGAATCGGCAATAGCTTTGAAGGAAAAGTAAATAAAGCCATTTATATCATTTGCAGAAACCTTTAGTAACTTAAAAGGGAGTAAGTAGTACTGACTAGGAACTAGTGACAAGATAATTGATTGCAACATCATCAAGTCAGGTGTGAGGTATGTATACAATGAAGGAAGCTCTATCGATTATGGATGAACAGGACAAATTTTGTCGCGCCGGTGCAGAAGGGGTTAGGCGAAATGGATTTTTGTTTATCTACTAAGCAAAGGCGGTTATACAGTAAGCTGCCTCTATTTGAAACCCACGAGCTTTATTACACATTTTAGGCGATTACGTACTGCTAGAAGGCTTAAATAGGATCGTTCAGACATGCTTTCATAACGCGTTTCGAACTTGAGTTTGCGTACGAAGTACGTAGTATAATTCCCTGTCTGAATGAGAGTCAAGAAAGTCATTCGAAACGCATATAGCTATTTTGACATTATTAGCGTTTCGTACGTACTTGTACAACTACCTCGTATAGCGTATGTATGGAACGACCGCTGTAGCAATACGTGTTTAACGGGGCGGGCTTGATGTGACATTCCGGATACTATAGTCCATTCTTTTTCATCCTTTCTCCAATTCTGCTCTTTATATTTTATTCTTTCTTCATTTTCTTCTATTTCTATACATTCTCTTTCTTGTTCCTCATTAATTTCTTTCATCTTCTTCTATTTCCTTCTTCCCATTTCTATATTTGTTTCTTGTTTTCTTTTCTTCAATGTTCAATATAGTTTTAATACTCTTATTTTTTTTAATCTTTCTTCATTATTCTTTCTTCTTTCTGTTTCTTCTTAAAGCTCTTTCCTTTTCCGTCATTTATCTTTCTTCTTTTCCTTTTCTATCTTTGTTATACTTTTATTCTTTCATTCATTCTCTATCTTTTGTTTTCTTTCTATCTTCTTTGGCTTTTTCTTCTGTCGTTATTCATTTTTCATTCTTTTTTCTCGATTTTTTCCTTTTCCTATCTTTTGTTGTATCTTTCTATTTTTTCTAAATCGTTCTATCTTTTTCTAATCTCTTTTCTTTCTAGTTTTCTTTATATTCTTTCCATCTGTCTTTCTACTATATTTCTACTTTTTCAGCTTTATTTCTATCGTTCTATTTTCTTTCCTCTTCTTTCCGTCTTTCTATCTTTGTATTTCTTTCTATCTTTCTTTCGTCTTTCTTTTTA
>JZLH01S0620365.1:36373-48002 GCA_001188425.1 Eucidaris tribuloides
TCAATTATGAATTGTACGTGTCTTGCAAGGGACAAGTTTTTTGGAGAAAATGCTTACCCGCAAATCTGTACATTTAAACCCGTTGAAGACAGAGTGACGAGATAGTCTCGCTCATGCAGGTCTATGGGAAATACGTGCTCTTAAAGAAAAAACAAATCGTCTTCCATGGGTCTAAATGCGCCTCCTCCCCAGTGAACTACCATGTGATCTCTAAGAGAACTCTTATAACCAAATGCTTTACCACAACTGTTTACATTGAAATGGTTTCTCCCAGTATGCGAACCTCATGTGTTGTTTAAGAGGTACCTTTTTCACCAATGCTTACCACACTCTGTTACAACTAAATTGGCCTTCTTCTCCCCAGTATGAAATCCTCACATGTTTTGTTAAGACTACTCTTATCACTATATTGCTTTACTCGCTACTCTTTACACATTTATATGGCTCTTCTCTCCAGTATGAATCCTTGAAGCTGTCTTGTAAAACCACTTTTATCACAATTATGCTTTACCGACACTCTTTACATTTAAAATGGCTTCTTGCCCAGTGTGAATACTGACGGTGTCTGGTAGATCAGCACCTTTTTATAACGAATGCTTTTCCACACTCTGTTACATATAAATCGGCTCTCTACAGTGATGACCCATGACGTGTGTCTTGGTAAGACTTCTTTCATGAATCAAATGCCTTTACACACTCTTTACATTTAAATGATTTCCCAGCAGTGTGACCATGCAGTGTGCACTGGTAAGATACTTTTATGGACAATGCTTTACCACACTCTTGACATTTAAATGGCTTCTGCTCCAGTGTGAATCGTGAGGTGTCTAGTAGATTACTTTTTACGACTGAATGCTTCACCGCCACTCATTACACATAAATGCTTCTCTCCAGTGTGTGGAATCCTCGTACTTGTTGTTTAAGGTTACATGCTTGAGCCAAATCGTTTTTCCACACTCTGTACATTCATGTGACTTTTCCCTCGGAGTTAGTCAGCATGATTGAGCACACATTTCAAATTCTGATTGTTTGGTAAACATTACTAGACATTGTCTTTTGGGTGCATAGAGTTTTGCTTTTCTTGTGCAAGAAATTCTGGAATTTGAATGAAGCTTGATTGTTTGAGTCACTTTCACACAGCTTCTTGAATATTGGGGTATGGTATTTCTTGATGTGAGACCAACATATAGTATGAATTTGATGATTTGCTTTCATGCTGTAATGCCACATGTTTCGTATCAACACTAGCCTGACTAAAGACATTATACATTCTGGGATGTACAAGATATATCTGACCATTTCCAGCTCTCTGTAATATTACAATTATCCTACCTGTCACCATGACTTTTCTTGAAGCCACAATGGTTCTTACTTTTATTGAAGTTTTGCCAACTCGATCAACTGCCTTTAAGTCCGTTGTGGGTACAGTTTTCCAGAGGCCCTGGAATCATGTTATCATCATCCTCTTGAACCACTTTTGGACACCACTGCTTTCTGCCAGTTGTCGTTAAAATCGAAATGTCTCACGGTCCTTCATTTCTTGAAGAAAACTGATACAAAAAAAAGATGGGTAGAGAAAAAATAAGAAGTGAGCCATGCATTAAAGAAACTTGTTGTTAAACAAAGCTATGCCAAATGCCTAAATGAAGAGGGAAATCCATTTCCAATGTGAATTATTAACTAGGAAAACGTCCAATGACGTTAGCGCTCATCCGGCATCTCGCCAACATCATAATATCCGAAATTTTTTTTCATGTGGTAACAATTTTATACTGCCGTCAAAAAAAATTAAAATTGATGTTCCAGGAAGGGAAACATGAATATCAAACAAGGCAAACGCAAGCGTTGTCTCGCCTGCATATCACAGTCATGAAGAGACTGCCAGTCAAAACTATGCTATATGACTTCTGAGGCTGTCAGCAGTTTAGGCTGTGAATTTGTGGGTTCTGACAGTTTACATACGCAATAATGCTATAGGCACTACTTTATCCCTAGCGGAATTCATGATCAACACTAGAATGCTTGTTAATACTATGAAACTATAATTATTCCTATGCACAAGTGCCCAGTACATGGAAGTTCATTGACCTTTGACCCTTTGCACCTTATTCAAATTCGACTTTCATATTTCGAACTTTGACCTGCGGGCCTTCAAGAGATGGACCTCTGGTATGAATTTGCGTGATCCACCTCGAAGCTATAGAAAGTTATTGTGTGTAACACGACAAACACAGCACCAGCTGGCAGTCACTGGAAAGTTTCATTTGACCTTTGACCTTAATCAAATTCAACTCACGATTCGAACTTGGACTGCCACCTTTCAAAAGAGATGGCACTTTCTTGTATAAATTTGACAATCCATACCTCGAAGGTATTAGAAAGTTATTATGTGTACAATGCACAGTGCCAGTATTGGGAAAGGTTCATTGACCTTTGACCTAATCAAATTTCAACTTCACATTTCGAACTTAGACCTTGCCACCTTCAAAGCAGATGGACCTCATTGTATGAATTTGACAATCCTCACCTCAAGGTATAGAAAATTTATTATGTGTACAAACATAAGTACAGTGCCAGTCATGGAAGTTCAATTGACCTTTTGACCTTTGACCTTAATCAAATTCAACTCACAATATCGGAATTAACCTGGCACCTTCAAGAGATGCGACTCTTTGTATTGAATTTTGACAATCCTTACCTCGAAGGTATGGAAAGTTATTGTGTGTAAACATAGCAACAAGTGGCCAGTCATGGAAAGGTTCATTGACCTTTTGACCTTTGACCCTTATTCAAATTCGACTCATATTCGAACTTGACCTGCTGCCTTCAAGAGATGGACCTATTGGTATTGATTTGGCTGATCACACCTCGATAGCTATAGAAAGTTATTGTGTGTACACACAATTGTTGACGACGACGCCGCGACACCTTACACCGGAAAATAGTTATACCATGTTTCTCGTCCGCTACTGCAGGCGAGACAAAAAATTTACTGATTGAGAAAAATTATTAGTTTCATGCCCCGGAAGGGACATGAAAAAAAAAAAAAAAATAATAATATAATAATAAAACTACATGAAATTATATATGATTGCACTCCCGCGATCCCTTCTGTGCGCGCTCATATTTTGATTTTTTGTTGTTGGGAAAAAACACATTTGAAGTGGCAACCAAAATAAAAGGTACTTGATATGAATAAGAACTGAATTAAATTTCTGTTATTTTTGGAATAAATTGCATAAAATACATAATTAATTAATGGGAGCAACATGTTAAAAAATTCTGCGTAGAAGTTTAGCTCTAACAGGCTTCAGCTCTTACCAGATAAAGCAAACTAAATCAAAATTGGTTGCAGAAATGAATGAGAAGCATTTTTTTAAATTTTTATTTGTGATTTTGAATAAATTTGCATAATTTGCGAATTGATTAATTTTCAAATTTTGTATGTAGGTATAGTCTTTGAAGCCCCCACTAGCCCTATCAGATCAAACAAACAGATGAAAGATCGGTCAAGAAATGTGGGAAGAAGCAGCATTTTGTGTTTATTATTATGCGAATAATTTGCAAAAATTATCCATAATTAATTAATGAGTTATAATTTCAAAATTCTTGTGTAGAAGTTTAATTGCGCAATAAGCAGCCTTTACCAAATAAAGCAATCACAATCAAAGGATCGCTGTGAGAAATGAAGGAGAAGCAAAGCATTTTTTTGTGATTGAATAAATTTGTATAAATTAACATATACATGTATAATGAATTTCACGATTCTGTGTAGAAGTTTTTAAATCCCCCACCTACGCCCTATCATATGAAACAATCAGATCAAAATCGCATTGAGAAATGACGAAGGAAGAAGCATTTTCAAAACTGTGACGGAACGGACCACGGACGCCACGCCATGGCATAAGCCTCATCGGGCCCTTCGGCGGTATGAGCTAAAAAACCCTCTTAAAATCCAACTTAGAACCTCTGTTGACATTACAACATGCAAAATTATGAATTTCTGGATTTTAAACGACAGGATAAGTGGCTTGATTTCTCACCTGTGCTTGACGCAAGTTCTCTATAGTGCCATGATAATCATGAAGATGCAGGCATCATTTGGCAAATGAACATTTCGCATAACTTTGCGCTCTTATTTAATTAAATTTCGGGCCGCCCCAACACAATGGATGTCTTTACATAGGACTAGGAATATTTGATATAAGGGGATAGGGGAAATGCAGAAAGCATACACTGCAAAATTCAACGTGGTCTTTCACAAATTTTTTTGGCCACATATTTTACATTTTTCTGATCTGCGCTCGTATTCCCTGTGGATTTTCATAACAAATACAATTTTTTAAAAATGGTTTAGCACTGCGTTATGTTTGACAAACCTATGCGAGCAATGGGTCGGGGAAGGGGAACAGAAGGATAAAGGGACAAAAATAATGGCCAGCTTTGACATTACCACATATATACCACCAACAAATCACAGGCTCTGTTACTTTTTTTGTCAATGAATAATCACAAACTCAATCTATCACAAAATGTGTACACATACTAGCCTATGGAAGACATATTAGTACATGTAACTCACATTCATTGTGATTTCAACTTACATTCACAATTAAAATTGATTTGTTGTTTTGTTCTTTCGAAAATATTTGTGTAAGTTGATATGTACCCCATTCTAACCCATTAACCTAAAGTAACCTGTGACCATATGACCCACAAATGTTTTATCACTTTATAATTTATTACAATACACATATGTCTATAATAATAAATACTGAAGACAAATTCAATGCAATCCATCAATCTATTCTGATTTGACATGCATACATGCAAGACAAAAAAATCCTTTTACCTGTGACCCATGACCTCCAGACTGAGTGACATCTTTTGTATATGGTGAAACATAATTTGTTTCACAAACATCTAGCTTTGATTTCTTTAGACATTGATGCCAGCCTTTTGCTAAGCCATGGAAAGGGCAGGGCAATTTTTGAAGGGCGTTTGAAAAATTGCCTAGGTTTCATTGGAAAAATATAGGGGATTTTCAGGGGCAGCAAGGCGATGAGGGAGGGCACCGACGGCAATTGCCTTTAGTGTCTTCGGTTAGCAAAAGGCTTGCATTGAAGTACACAAATGTAACCTGTGACTGTGACCCTTAACTTTTCACCTCCTGACCTCTATTTCATATAGCCACATTTCATCAAAATTCATTACTTTCTTGAGATATTGTGGTTAGTAAAGTGTTACAGAAATATGCATGGACAGATGAACGGAAAATCCCAAAACATAATTTACCATTAATGATGTATTGTTGAATCTGGCATTCTTGTATGGTCTGTTGTGCCTCATCGTCTTCCAATTTTACAAAGATTGGTTCAAAGTTGTCTTTGTAGTTTTCATCACCCTCTGCTGTTTTTCCATGTGGATCTGTTATTCAATAAATTAAAAATAGATATTTCATTGATTGATATTGTTTTCAGTGATGATAACCCATTGGAATAACTGTGTACAAAATTATTCCCACTGTTTTGGAACCTTATACAGATAATCCTCATAACAATTGTTAAAGTGTAACTAAAACCGTTCGACTGCGCACATGCAGTCGATGGGTATGCCTCCTCAGTCGGCACTCCCATCCAATTGATGTCATTTGAAAAGCTTCAAGTTACCATGGTAGCAAGACCAATGAGATGAATAAGCCCATGTGACCTTTGACCAAGTTACAGTAAAATCCAATAAGCAAATCTTAAAAGTATCGCGATAATGAGCTCAATTCAGTCATGAGGCCTTGTGACCACTGACCTCTGACCTTTCAACTCCAAAATCGAATCAGTAAATTGGTGTTTCATAATACATACTTCACCCACGTTACATGAAAATCGGACTGGCCATTCTTGAGTTATCATGGTAACGATCCCAAATCAGACATATTTTGACCTTCTAGCTCCAAAATGTAATCAGTTCATTGGTGCCTTTCAATACATACTTCACCCGAGTTACATCAAAATCTGACCAGCCGTTCTCAAGTAAACATGGTAACCAGCCCAAATCAGACATATTTTAGGCCCAGTGACCATTGACCTCTGACCTTTCAACTCCAAAATCGAATCAGTAAATTGGTGCCTCATGATACATACTTCACCCACGTTACATGAAAATCGGACTGGCCATTCTTAAGTTATCATGGTAACGAGCCCAAATCAGACATACTTTGACCTTCTAGCTCCAAAATGTAATCAGTTCATTGGTGCCTTTCAATACATACTTCACCCGAGTTACATCAAAATCTGACCAGCCGTTCTCAAGTAAACGTGGAAACGAGCCCAAATCAGACATATTTTAGGCCCAGTGACCTTTGACCTTCGACCTTTCAGCTCCAAAATCTAATCAGTTCATTGGTGCCTCATAATACATACTTCACTCAAGTAACATGAAAATCCTGACTGGCCGTTCTCAAGTTATCGCGGTAACGAGCCCGAATTAGACATATTTTGACCTTTCTTCTCCAAAATCTAATCAGTTCATTGGTGCCTCATAATACATACTTCACCCAAGTTACAAGAAAATTTGATAGGTGGTTAAGTTATCGCGGTAACAAGAACCGGTAACGGACGGACGGATGGACGCATGCACGCACGCACGGACAACCCGAAAACATGATGCCTCCAGCAACTTCGTTGCGGAGGCATAAAAATAGAATTATATTAGTCACATGGGGTACTTAAGTTTGGAACTTTGTTTTCACAGATATTAAATCACCGAGAGTATACACTTGAATATATTTCACATTAATTACACCATTAATCAACTTAGTGACAGAATAAGTTGTTCAGTGTTGTCGACAAATTTCATAAGTAACTTACGTGAATAAATGTTAGCGGCAATTTACATGATTATGATAACTTTGCAAGATTGACCAGACCCAGAGTTATATACCAATACATAACTTACATTACGATTACGAACACCATTCCCGGTACCCCTTCAAAAAATGTAACAATTCTTTGTGTGGCCAGGAGAAGTGCCCTCACATACGTGCATGTTGTCAGCAGAGGGGCTTTTTTTTCACATTTAAGCAAAATACATGTACACCTGTAGTGTGATATTTTCAGATCTTTCTGTAAGTCTGTTAAGTGCAAACAATAAGACAATATTTCTCAATTTAAGAGAAAATTTACTGTTAAGGTCCTTCTGTTGGGCACATGACAACATGAAGACTATGCTATCAATCAGCGGTTGGCAGCATAATCTCCATTTACAGGGTAGACTTACCATCATACGTGTCAGGTTTATATCTTTTCAAAAGTAAATGCCATAATATGTGACCTGTCAAAACAAATCGATCAATATGTCGCAATGGAAGTTTTTGTGTAAATGCAATAGATAGTCGAGTTGGGTTGCAAAAAGTTGTTTCTAGGATTCTGATATATTCTAAAGTTACATACATTAATATTTTATCCGACCAAATTTGAGGACCAGAAGTGATTCAAAAGTATGATTTTTCTTGGATTAAACTTCGACCATGTTTTTGCAGGAGCTTGAAAATTTGGCCGAATTTGATCTTTTCATCGCGAGAGTAATCATCATATAACTCTGAATATAATTGCTTGTTATCCAATATCGTCAAGTCCCCCTGTAATAATTTTGGTATCAACATAAAGCTGCTTTTATGAACTATTCATTGATGATACTTGTAAAAGCTAAAATGGATTGTCCAATCCACAGTCCTCATTTTGAAAGTGACTAGCTTTACCGCGCTTTCTATGGAACAGTTGTCAAAGGCCTTCCGTTTTGCATGAATCGGCACTATCTTTGCAGCTGTTTTTCTCCACTTTCCTGATAATGGCTTGCGTGATAGTCCAAACTTATGAGCAGGATTTTAAATGGGTTTGCTTCATCCATCCTAGACAAATTATACATCATTTGAAAGCTTAGAGTCTCTACTTTCAGACAGTATGAAAAACACAATTTCATATTTTTCCGACTTATGGTGCGTTTTGTGGTGACAGGTCACATATGTTGTTTAAGATTGCTTTTTTCTGCCAAATTCTGTACCTAGCAAGTTCCTTAGTTCCCAGGGGCAGTACATGTATTCTCGAAAGGTCTTAAAGTGATAGGCTAACTTTGTGAAGCTTCAATTTAAAAAAATTGTCAAACTTTGATATCTGAGCTACATAGCAGTGTTCACATGGACAAATAAACACCCTAGAATACAAAACTTTGGAAAGTTACACTGCCAATTGCAAGTTATGCATGAATAAACAATTAAAACTCAGGGCGAGTTTTAATAACCTAGGTGTACACACAGTAAGTCTATGGGAGGAAATGGGCAAGTAAATCTGGTCAACTTACGATTTTCACGTTTTTAAAGCACTAAATTATCATTTTGAAATACAATTTTTTCAGGGCTTCATTTTTAGACCTCATCAAAGACACTGGTAGCATGGGGAATCATGCAGCTCAGACTTTTTTAACTGTGGTAAATGTCAGCCAATACCTTTAAGTCAGTTAAGAGTCTTAAATTACCAGATTCTGGCTTAAGTACTATCTTATCCTCGTGCACCTGACTTAAGTAGTATTCTCAAAAGTTTTAACTTTGAGCACCCTACTTAATTTACCCCTTAAGTCTAAGACACCTGTTTAAGAGACTTAAATGAGATAAGAGTCACAAACATCGCAGTTTTATCAATTGAAATGGCAGTCGGAAATACTGGAATTGTTTGTCAAGCAAATCTTCTAAATAAATTCAACAAGGAGGAACTGATTAAAAGATACCAGTTCGAAAGAGCCGGTATCTTTTGCATAACCGAAGACATATTACCAGAAATAACAACAACTACCTATACATGAGCTATAACGGGCACAAAAGTGTACCGAATTCAAGGCTGCGGGATGTGTGCATAACTCGGTGGACTTTGCGCGCATTGATAGCGCTCGTACGCATAACAAAAAAGGCGCGTTCGATGTGTGAATTACGCGTCAACTTCATCAGCTTGCTTAGTGGGGTGCTTAGTTCTTTCAAGAATGCCAATCTAAGTACCCCCTCAAGACAGCAGGGTACTTAGACACATTTTTCATATTTCAGTGCCCGACTTAAAGAATTTTTTGAGAATACCGCCAAAGGACCCCATGTAATTCAGATCCTCAGACCCACAACTTGAGTGTGCTGGACATCAAGTGATATTCTGATATATGTACTAGACAAGAGACATCATTTACCATTCATCCTGTATTGCTGCTTTATGGTCTGTTGTGGCTCACTGTCTTCCAATTTAATGTTGATCTGTTCAACCTTGTCTTTGTAGTCTTCATCACAATGTGCTCTGGGTCGATCTGGATCTGGGTTATTTAACAAATTTAAAAAAATTAGGAGATTACATCTATTGACACTTTTCAAATTGACCCCCCTTTGACAAGTTTTGTGACTTTTCCACCACACAAAATATTTTGACCACATCACTTGCTGACTCTTTACTTTCAAGTCTTGCACATCTTTTGAGACCATTTTCGCAAAAATCGGACATACCATTACAACCCTGCACAACTTTTTATACACGCATGTCAGCCCAAAAATTGCTCAAAAACATGAATTCCTGTACACAATCAATGCAAATTGTGTTTTCAACCCAAATCATTATAAATGAATGATTATTTTCACTTTTACTGATTGAAATGGATTAATTTTATGCTGTTTTTGATCGCAAAAGTGTCCCCAACAAAGTTCATTGGAAAAACAATGAAAAACAAGGGCAAAGCAAAGCGTAGCATCCCCTCGCCGGATGCATATAGCATACATATGCATATTTAATAAAGTGTGAACTTTGCCCTTTGGCATACATACATTTATACTAAAGTCATTGAACGGAACTTGTAATTAGTTAATCTTACATATTTAGTAAGCTATGACCTTTGACCTTTGAGATAAGTGTACATAATCTAAAATCAAATTGTATTTTGATACATTCGCAAGATCAAGATTTGACCACCATTTCGTCGACAAATGTGTGTAAACATATTAAGTGGGAAAAATTACCTTTTCATCAATGAATGTAGGTCTTTTCCAGAGTGAAAGTATATTCATTTTTAGTTTTTGCAACCTAGAACCCTGTATTTTTCACCATGTTTGAAAAAAAAAAGTCAAATTTTTGCACATTTTGGCCAATAATAGCTGTTTTGGGGTAACAAAAATGTTTCCACCTACAGTACTTTGAAATGTTTGTAGTATTCACAAAATTAGAATATATCCCTTGTTTTGGTTTTTGTTTTTATGTTCTTTAACAAATGATACCCCCAAAAAGCCCTATTTCAGAGTGTAACATATTTTGAGCCACTATCAAATCTGATAGGAAGGACCCAGAGGGCTGAATTTCCCCTCATATTTTGCACAAATTAAAGCCCAAATTTAGTGTTGGGGATTTTTTTTTAATCAGAAATCTTTATGCCCAAAGTTCATATCACACCAATAACAGATTCTGACGGTCGGACGTTTCTATACTAGTATCCCCTCCCAACTTCGTTAGGGGAGTGGATAACAAAAGGTAAAAAAAAACAAAGAAGGGTAATTCACAAAATAATAAAATAAATAAGAAATTAATTCTGATTCGGCATTTTTTTATAGATAATTGTTAGAAAGTTAGAATGAGTATTTTTGCCAAAAATTAGCATTCCTATGGCTGTTGTAATTTATAGGTGAAACATAATTTATACATTATTCGCATAATTAATTACTTGAAAAATAAATATACACATATATTTTTGAACATTTTACTTATCAGTCAGGTTGTAGTTTACGTCCGGGTTTATGCGCATGCAAATTTTCACAGCGATTGCACAATCTGCCGTCGAGATCTGGAAAGGGGGTCAAATTGACCCCCCCCCCCTTCTCAGCATTCACATCTATCTTTTCATGTATATTAAATGCGACGGAGTGTATGCACTTGAAAACGATTATTTTGTCAGCCGTCCGGCAGAAGGGCCATAACATTAAATGTTCCCTAATTTGACAAAATATTGCCTTATTTGATATTTGCACTTAAACAACAGACAGAAAGAGCTGAAAATATCACACTACTTTGATTTCAAATTAGGTAAAAATAGCATCCATATGCATATTTCATGAACTGTGGACTTTGCCCTTTGGCCTACATACCTGGTACTCAAAAAACAAAAATCTGTCTCAGATTAAGTTTTTGAACAGGACATGTAATTAGTTATCACATATTTAATGGGATATGACCTATGACCTTTGACATATATAATCCAAAATCAAACTTACGCTGTATTTTGATACTACGCATTTTCATACCCAATTTCATTAAAATCTGCCAGTACACTTATCAAAAGGAAACCATGTTTTCTGATGCATGATTAGCTATTTTCACATTCATGAGCTATGACCTTTAACCTACAAAGTCCAAAAGAAAATAAAGCAGATGAAAATGTGAACAAGTTTATTCATGATGGATGACTGTCAAAAAGTGACTGCAATAGCTAACATGACCTTTTGGCTCAGTTGAGCTAAAATATGCCAAATCGGCAAACGTAAGAATAAATAAAATACAGTCAACTCTGCCTAAGTCGAATTTCTTGGGACTGAAGAAAATGCTTTGACTTAGACGGAATTCAACTT